>QZGG01001190.1:0-75715 GCA_006409495.1 Sedum album
TTAATGCTTGTCTCAGTGTAACTACAAAATGATTTTAGAGTATTCTTTAGTATTTATGCAACACAAAGAACAAAACTAACGTTTGAGTTTTCCAAAAATTGTGGTACAAGAAATGCACTAATAATTCATACTACAAACTGATGGCCATAAATGTAATACATTTTCAGATTACAAATGATGCATAAAACCTACAAATGACCACTGCTTATATCTTATAAAACCCTAAAAATTCCTTACTACAAAGAACAATTTAGCTTATATAAGAACTACATTTGATAGAGAAACAACAGATGTGACAAGAAACAAGTGTTCCGAAACTTACAACTGCCAACTGTCTTGATGTTTCTTGGCGAAATGATGTGTTTTGGCGTGACCTTAATTGAAACAATTAATATCAAAACACTGAATGTGATCGTATATAAGATTTACCATTATAAAGAAAAACCATACCTTATAACCCAACTTTCTACACAAGTAGATCCAGTAAACCAGTAACTCAGACACAAATAGAAAACCTGCAATAATTATAAGTAAATCAGTAACTCAGACATTTGATAAACAAATCCACAGATTTGATACGGAAACAATACCGCAACCCATACATTTGACAAATAAATGAACTACAAAATAAAAATGTAAACAGTGGATGAAACCCTCACCCTCACGGCAGCGGAGTACACCTATAACCGCAACCGGTGAAATCGACACTCAATTCTGTACCGATTTCACATCATCAGCTCCGACGATACCTTAAGCACAGAAACCCTAATCTTAGCCAACGAAACCCTCACAACAGCCGACCTATCCACCTTCACCGCAGCCGACCTATCCACCTTCACCGCATCTGCAACCGTCACCGTAGCCAAAACCAAATCGATTCGTACCCTCACCAGTCGGTTCCTACCCTCACCACTGGATTCCTACCCTCACCAATCGATTCCTACCCTCACCAGTCGATTCCTACCCTCACCTATCCACTTACCACTCGATTCGGAACCACTGGATTCCTAGCGAAGAAGACGACTTTTTCCCCAGTCGATTCTTACCCTAACCACGCGATTCCTAACGACTCACAAGAAATGACTATCTTCTTTTTTACTGTAATTAACTTCGTTTCAAATAACTAATTTTTACTTGTAAATGGACACAGGCATATGATCAAAGTGGCAGACGTTGGGGAGTGATGACGACAAATGCAACTGAAATATTTAACTATTTTTTACGAGGTTGTCGTGATCTACCGGTGTGTGCTCTAATTAATTATAAGCTAGGGAAACATCATCAGATTATGCACATTGATGAAGACAAAACGGTGTCATTCGAATTGTCAACATCATATACAGAACATGTTCATATAAGAAATGTTGGGTGGGAAAAATATTTCCAACTTACAAAGCGTCACAACAATATTTTGTCTCCAATGCATCATTCTTTAAATATCAAGCGAGGAAGCACATATATCTTTGAAAAAAGTAGCTAATTCGGACACTGCTTCCCAAACATCATCTAGCAGCATCCCTTTAAATGCAATGGCCATCAATCGTTCTAAAAATACATGTGCATCATGACTTTTATAACCAATAAGCCGACGATTTTTTAAATCAACGTGCCTCCGTAAACGAGATCTGTATCCATCAGGGAATTTCAAACCCTTTATCCATTCAAGAACCATAATCTGATGATTTATCGAAAGTTGATATTTTGCTCTTGCCCCTATTAATTGACGACCATGAGGACGAAGTTCTAATTCAGGCCGATCACAGAACAATGAAATGTCTTTTCTGCAACGAACTCCATTATTCTTTGTTTTCCCCTTAATATCCATGATCGTGTTGAACAAATTTTTGAATACATTTTTTCAGTATGCATAACGTCAAGATTATGCTGCAATTTGATATTAACCCAGTACGGAAGCATCCAAAATATACTTTGTTTAGTCCAGTTGTGTTCGACTCCAAAACCATTCAATTTTTCGTTTGGCTCTTGATCCCAAATAAAAGGCAAGTGAGAAACCCTATGATAAATATCGTGACCACTACGTGGAAAAATAGGATTTTCATACTCAGTCCGACCTTTGGTAAAATTTTTGACGTTGTGACGATATTCATGATCCGGATGTAGAAATCTCCTATGACAATCAAAATATGATTGTTTCTTGCCACATTGACCAACCAAAAGATTTGGTATCTTCCATACAGTGTGGACAACCAAGGTCTGCGGTAGACCATCCAGATAACATTCCATATGCGGAAAAATCAGAAATAGTCCACATCAAAGCCGCTCGCATTTTAAAATTCTGTTTTGAATGCACATCATAGGTGGTCACTCCGTGATGCCAAAGAGTCAGCAAATCATCAACGAGTGGTTTCAAATAAATGTCAATTTTTTTCTTGGGATTTGATGGACCGGGTATAACAATTGTTAACCACATAAACCGTGTTTTCATACACATCCAAGAGGGAGATTATAAGGTGTTAGCATTACTGGCCAACATGAGTATGGGATAGAAGAATTTCCAAATGGAGTGAAACCATACGAACATAAACCTAATCGCACGTTACGAGGATCAGCGGCAAAATCAGGATAACAATTGTCAAACTGTTTCCACGATTGTCCATCGGCCGGATGAGTCATAGAATTTACTTCGATATTCCTTGTAGCATGCCAAGACATATAGGCAGACGTGCTTTCAATCATAAACAATCTTTGTAGTCTTGGAATTATTGGTAAATAAAACATTTGGGCAACGGCTTTTGGTTTATAACTACTGGAACTTGCTTGACGTTGAATGTCCTTATATCGGGGATCGCCGCAAACTCTACATTCTCTCAAATTTTCATCATTCTTATATTAAATCATGCATCCTCTTTTACATATATCAATGCGTGTGACTCCCATTCCAAGATCTTGTATTAGCCGCTTCGTTTGCCTGAATGATGAAGGAATTTTACTAGGTTTGTCTATAAGATTTCTTGTGATTCCGCATATAGAATCGTATGCGCCCTCTGATATATTATAGTCATTTTTTGTCTGCAACAATTTCATTGCAATAGATAATTCATTCTCTGACGTACACCTCTCGAACGCTGGTTCCATACTCGATTTGAACAAATTGTAGAAATTAGTAGCATTTTCATTTGGAATGTTAGGTATTTGTCCAATTCTCATTGCACCGCCACTTGATCCAGCAATATCAGATACCATATTTTGAAAGTAACTGTTGTACTCGTGATTGTTAACGCCTTCAACTGTATGGGTATCAATCGGGGTTTGAAAATCATTTCTTTCCGAATAAATTCCCCTTGACTCGTGTATCAGCTCTTCCCCGTGTAAGGTCCAGTTGTAGTAATTGTTGACAAAACCCTTCTTGTATAAATGATTTTCTACAGTGCTCACTGATATAAACCTTTTGTTTTTGCAACTACTGCACGGACAACGCATTAAACTCCCATCAAATAAGTAACCTCTTCCAATTGCAGTCTCAATAAAACTACGTACTCCCAATAAATATTCTTCGAATTGTACGACCGTCCGATACACGTTGATTATACATCCATTGACGTTGTGCAACGATGTCATTCATAATTCCTAATGTTAAGATTTATATACGTATAGTTTGAAATCGAATAATGATAACATATTAAATAAATTACAAATAATTTTATACAATACCTTCTTTCGCTGGCACTTCAATCTTCAGAAATAATCACATAGCAAGTGAACTCCGTGAATCTTCATAAACAATTACGAACGAATATAAATGAAACACAAGTTATGTGCATCATGATCTTCAGATGTTATGAAATCTACATGTAACGATTATATATAAGCAATGTGAATAATGAATGTCATGGATAAATGGCACGGATGAATGGCGCAAGGAGACGCAACTTTGTTTGTCGGCAACTAATTTTCCATTACGTTTAGATCAACTTTCCGGCACATTTCTTTTATTAAATTAAATTTTTTTATTTTTGTCGACAAACAAATAATATAATTTCATTATAGTTCTATCATGTTTCCACCTCCACTTACATTTCAATATTTAATTTCCATCTCATTTCCATCACATTTCCATCACATTTCCCTCACATTTCCATCACAATTCCAACAACCTTCCATCGCTAATATAATATAAGATATATTTTATATTTAATAATGGAATTGTAATGGAAAATAGATGTAAATGTAATGGAACTTCCATCACCTTTCCATTAAATATGCGCCGGAACAAGATTATGAACTGGTGCCGGAAAGTTGCCGGAATAATAATGGAAACCATAACAATTTATATATTAATTTAAATGTATTATAAAGATAATGGAAAGTCGATGAAAGTACGCCGGAATCTTCCATTACATTTCCACGTACTAATTGTGCCGGAAATAATTTCATATAATGCGCCGGAAAGTTGCTGAAAAAGTACCGATATTAATTAAATCTGTATCTTAAATGACATGTGTCAGAGATCGATGGAATGTTAACTGAAATGTGCCGGTAATGTGCCGGAAATATTTCCGGCGACTCTATGTGCCGGAAATTATGCGCCGGAAATATCGCCCAAATTTGAAGTGGAAGGAATTAATCTCAACCGTTGATTTTGATAATCTAACGATTTAGATTGAGTTGGATTTTAATAAATAGGCAGCTGCATTCGCAAAAAAATCCTAGTGGTTGAGTTTGAAAGTTTTATTTTAGATTAAATCTCATCCCTTGGATTGTTAGTAATCAACGATTAAGATCATGTTTCACGTTCTTACATAAACTAAGATGTCACTCTGTACTTTATCCTAACCCTATATATAGCAACAAATATGCTATGTATATTTTGTCATTGAAAGCTCTACTAAAACTCCATGCAGGCGCAAAGAGTGCAAATCCCCGGCCGGTTAGGCCTCATTTCACCAAAACTTGTGGCGCATGCATCATGTGGACACGAATGGAGCACCACTTTTGTATTTTTTTAAGTCACTATGTGTATACGTGACATGAACTTACCTATGTACAAAACGGTGTAGTTTTATAATAAGAGATTAGCATCAAACCTGGTCTTGCTTATTTGTTTGGTCACCCTTTCAATGATCTTTAGAAAGTTCAACGTTCAAGAGGTGGAGAGACTTTTCAGTTGCACAATTACAACTCCTAATCACTTTAAAAGGAGACTACTAACTCATGTCGAAGGTCTGCTATGTCTTGCTTCAACTAATCTGTGCAATCAGTCTTGAAGTCCTCTTGCGAAATCACACCAAGCATAAAAGAAAGGCAATTTAGCTTCAAGGAAATTGGCGGCCCAAGCTTCAACAAATCGGATTTTGTTTTATTTTGTTCAACAAATCTCATTCTAGTAGAGTTGGTAATATCAAAAGACAACTGGTAGATTGCATCTAATTTATTAAACAGTTGTAATGCCTTAATTTTTATCTTTAGGCATCACTCATAATTGAATCCTGGAATTTGATTTTATAATTGAGTTCATTGAATCACCACCGCCTAGATGATAACTTAGATTAATATGTCATATATTTTTATATGAAGGTTTTTTCTGTGAGTTTAGTATGCAAAGGATTTCAACTCATCATTTAATACATACTAGCAACTTTTATGTACAATCTTTAAATTGTAAAAAATATAAACGAAAAAGTGTAAACAGAAAAGGAGTAAAAGTTCGTTGCGGCAGTGTGATGACCTAAGGATATGCCTTACCAGGTCTTGCTGTCCCATTCATTAGGTTTCAAGCCTTTCAAGAAAATGAATAAATTCCAAGTATGATATGCTTCCCCTAAAAAGGACTTGTCGTCAAGAGCTATTGAAGCATTACTTCGAAAAGAGAGGTAGAAGTTAGGACATGTAGCTCCAGAGTATGCAGATCCTGATCAGATCATATGCATCATCATAGATTTGATAGTGAAATTCCTTGTGTGTTTCTTAGGCACTACAAACTTCCCTGCCCTTCATGACCGCAGAAGATAGAATAACATTATGCAGAATATATGTCATTTCTGTATGGTCGTATAGATGCTTGGTGCAGGAGTTTTCTGAAGGATTCCATTGTGAGGAAATTCACCACAAACAATTCAACAAATAAAGCAAGGAAAGGGCATATAGTATATGATTCTTAAGACATATTAGTGATACGGACAAATGTCACTTAAATGATCACTTAATCAGCAAACATGAACGCATCTCTATCTTAAATGGAAATCTCATGTCACAATAGTCAGGTGACCAAATTTTTTAAAAATCATTTCTAATCTTGTCCTCATACCCACCCATTCGGCCATCCCTTTCTGGCTCCTCTCTCAAATGAAGTCTATGACATCAAAGTATAAGCTCTAACACAACTTTTCCGTGCAACGAATTGATGCAGCTGCTTTTTTTGTTTTTTGTCGACTAGTTATGTCGTGTCTCTTTGGTGTCCAATTTACACTTCATGATCAGCTTATACCACATACACCTTTACAAAGTGCTCAAGTGTTACCAGCACCCGATGCCGTGTGAAGCTTACTTGTACTGTGGATTGTGGGTTCTTCTTGATACAACCCATGGAGATGGAGCAGCTAATTTTGTGCGTGGAACACTGCGGATAAATTAAAGAAGTTTTATTCATTTGTTAGCTGCATCTAAGCGAATATGTATCATTTCATTATGATACAACCTTCAAGAGAGTGCTGAAGTGCTCCCTCTTCACAAAGCTTTTGCTAAAATGAAAAGAAGAATAATGCATATGGACGTGGAATGATCACTTAACACTCACCATTAATACCTCTTAGCTGATGGACGACATACCTCTTCATGGAACTGAACATGAATGAATGACACTTCGAGTAATTTGACCCTCACAAACATACTGTTACACAAGTCTGTACAAATAGTGACATATGCTATCAAACTTTTGAACTAGAATGTTACAAATATACACCTCGAATGCACTATAGTCTAGACATGCAATAAACGTAAAAAAGCATGCCCCGAAAAAAATTGATACGCAGCTTGCACCACATATATATATATATATATGTTCGATCCATTTAATTGCATGGGGACGTGGTGCATATTATATACACTCCTGGAACTTAGTTATTTAACTTTAAGGTGGAATAGATGCTGGACCTCATTCGATTTGTTATTTTATAGTGATGATTGTTTTTTAAATTATATATGTCGGTAGAAATTTGATGATGTACTTGACACAAACACCATTTCTGAAAGCTACACTTGAAACAAATCACTAAGCGTTGTTTGATCTCATGTGTACAAACCTAGCTAGGGTTTTTGTTAAATTCCCCATGCACGGTAGGGTGTATGCTTTTCCATCAACCACATCATACAGCATAATAAAAGGGACTGCTGGCTTGGGTGTTAGAATCTTTTCATATATGTATTTAAGCACCCTTGAGTAACCTTCTTCATTCATCAAAATTCCTTAAATTTTTATCTTACTAGAGACAACCAACTACATCTTTAAGTTGAGTTTCTATTAAGTTCTTTTCAGGAATCCTTTTTGTTACGTTGTTGAGAGAGATATCGTCAATCCATTTTCCAGTGTAGAGAAAATGATAGGGTGGAATGAAATTTATAATGTGGTTGTAGCCATGGCACCCTTGTACGTTGCTTTAATCTTAGGCTATGGTTCGGTCCGTTGGTGGAAAATCTTCACGGCGGACCAATGTGACGCAGTAAATCTTTTGGTTTGCTATTTCACCCTACCACTATTTACATTTGATTTCACAGCCCACATAGACCCTTTCCACATGAACTATATGTTCATAGGAGGGGATGCAATATCGAGAATGACCATAGTTGCAGTGTTGGTTTTTTGGGCTAAATTTAGTAGCCAAGGAAGTTATGCATGGTCAATCACTAGCTTCTCTTTGTCCACAATGACGAATTCTCTTGTAGTGGGTGTTCCCTTACTTAAAGCTATGTACGGTAAGCTTGGGGTGGATCTCGTTGTCCAATCATCGGTCGTGCAAGCAATCGTATGGCTGACGGTACTGTTATTTGTCCTAGAGTTTCGAAGATCTGGGAGTGTTGAGGTTGTGGACTCCCACACTCTACCAGGTGAAACCATGAAAGACTTGGAAGGAAATGATGTTAGTGTGAGCCCTAGGCCGACATTTTGGTGTTTGATGAAGAAGGTTTGGATTAAGTTGGCCATGAACCCAAACTCCTATGCTTGTATTATTGGGATGGCTTGGGCATTTATTGCAGCGAGGTAACCTTTATTTTATTTCTAAAAGCCATGCAACAATATCTCTCGGGAAAAGTTCGGGCATGTGAATTATTCTTTGCATTGTTGGTTACCACAGATGGCATATTGTGATGCCAACCATCATGGAGGACTCCATTCTAATCATGTCTAAGGCTGGGACTGGCACAGCCATGTTTAGTATGGGTAAGAAATTGTTCAAAGAATTACATATATACAGCTCAAGACATCATTGATTAAGATTCCAACCTCATGTTCTAGGAATGTTCATGGCTCAACAAAAGAAACTGATAGCATGTGGGACAAGCTTAACTCTATACGGGATGGTTTTAAGATTTGTTGCAGGGCCAGCAGCCATGGCCGTTGGTGCCATTGTTGTGGGACTGAAAGGTGACATATTGCACATAGCCATAATACAGGTAATCGATTTTCTGATATTTATGTAGTGCCTATGCTAGTTCCTTATCATTCGTATTCTATCGACGAGACAAATAGTCATACGAACTAATCACATTTACATGTCCTTACCTCAAGCTGTAGGACAAATTAATTTTGAAGTAGTATTCCTTTTGAATGCCATTTGTTTGCTAAAAGGTCAGGAGAAATTGGTAAGTTGGATAGATGCATCTTTTTGGAATGGTCTCTCTATTGTTTTTGGTGCTCCCATATTAATCCAAGTCAAATCATATTATAATTTTTGGGTTTTAGCGAAACTAGCTCAATTTTTAAGAAATCTTCGTTTAACTTTTTTTAATATAACCACCTATCAATTCAAAAATAGTTAAATCTTGCCACTCATCATCGTTTCTGACAAAAAACACCGGAAACGGATATGTGTGATAAGATTTAACGATTTTAAATTGATTGATGGTTATATCAAAGAAAGCTAAAGGGATTATTTTGTTAAAATTTAGCTATTAAGAGTGTCGGTTTTTGATGAAAAGCCCCATAATTTAATTACTAGATTTGATAGTTGGTATATGTGACATGTATTTATTTGTGGTGTTAAATGATATACGTCTATTGAAATAAGCATCACACTAAACAAAGTCTAACAAAAGCAATTAGGTCAAGAAAACTATTTGTGGACAATCTAATTGTTTGGTCATTAACCCTACATCAAATTTAAAATAATTAAGATTGACAAAGGGTTAATAAACAATTTCTCAACTGCCAAATTGATTATATAGCGATAGATATCAAAAGTAGTTATAAATTAATTTAGAAACAAGGGGCCATTGGAGATTGATTGGTTATCAATATCTACAATTTGATGAATAGATAGAAATCAACCCATTCCGATTTCCAATAGACAAATGTATAAAATTTATGCACTATTTTGTTCTTTTAAGTCCTAATCGTAGTCCCTAGTTTGACTTAAACAAAGTATAATTAAATATTGTGAATGGAGGACGGATTAGTAACATAAATTATACTATCACTTTCCAATTATTTAATAAGCATGCATAATCATGCTCATCCAGTGTCCACTTCCATCTTCAAATATTTAAACTTAAATGATGAATATCTAATCAAAGCTTGGCGTGTACACCATTTTCAGGCTGCATTACCTCAATCCATCACCACATTCATCTTTGCCAAAGAATATGGTCTCCATGCCGAGGTCCTCAGCACAGCGTAAGTCATACGACTACCACAATCAAAGTTTTGAGAGTCAGTTGATTATGGGCATCATCTATTAACTATTTCTGTTCTGTCATCTTTCTGTTTTCAGGGTTATTTTTGGGATGATGGTTTCACTACCAGTGTTGATCGCTTACTATGCTGTACTAGAAATTTTGATTTGATTGAAATAAGAATCCGTTGTAATGGTCTCTCTTTTTTCCCTTGCTAAAAGTTGATGTAGCAAAATGATCACCTTAATGAGGTGTGATTTTGAACCTCTTGCATTGGTTCTGGTTAGGCTTTAGCACAAATGTATTATCTATTATATAATAGGATTAAATTTAAGAGAGACATTAAATTTTTGTGAGACGGAAATACTTAGTCTTAATCGTTGATTTTGAATTTTGATAATCCTACGGTTGATATTAAAGTTGGTTTTTAATAAATTGCCGGTGGATTTGCAAAAAAACCCTAACGGTTGAGTTCGGCGATTTTATTTAGAAATTAAATCTCATACGTTGGATTGTCAGTAACCAACGATCAAGATTGTATCACACGATCCTCCATTTGTTTACATGTCTTCTTTAAACTTTACTGGACGACAAATATATCAAATATTTATTCATCAAATGTCACTTTTCAGTTCGCCAAATATATCAATTAGATTGCTCATGCATGCTCGTACTATATGTTTTGCAGTACCTCTAAATGACATATTTTGAAAAATCGTTGACTGAACGAGTATGCGAGAAAAAAATTAATGCAATTGATTGTAGGAAGACCCTGGACGCCAATCCTCATTGTCTTGCGGCAAAAACTCCACTTGAACTTGTAGACGTCGTCTTAGTCTTTACTGAAAATGATGAATAAAATGCTATCACTTTTGTGTCGGATTTGATTGATAAAAGTTCATCATTAGACATCAGACAAGCATTCAAAATATGCAATATTGAACACGTGGCTATACATGGTACTATAGCGCAGGTCTTGCGTGGTATTATGAGGAGCGACTGACAACATGTTATGGGGCTATTAACGTTGTTGTCTAAGTCAAACCTAGATGATTTGCTTTCATGTGAAAAACTATTTAAATAAATGTGTCATCCTTTTTGCGATACAAATGCTCTAATCGATATAGATAATCAGATTTTATACGTCATTAACATGATTTAGGATACCCTACAAATATTTTTGAAAAGTCAGTCTATTAGTAAAATGAGGCACTTCTATGTTGTCTTTCATATAGAAAAGACGACCACCCTTTCACTTGTCTCTTTTTTAAATAAAATAAATTTGTTTTTTTCTTTTAATATCAATTTTATGAGAAATTTGTTTATTCAGAGTTTCTAGTTAATATTTTCTAATATGAATTATTGAATGAATTTTGATAAAAATATTATGCCAGTGATGCCTTCTTTTTGATATATGAATATTAATAGGTATCATATTGCATAATTAAAAGGATTTTTGTGTCAAAATTCACCAGTTTAATATGACAATTTTAACAAAAATGTCCCTTCAATTTTTTATTTAACCACTCATCAAACCAATTACGATTAAATCATGCAACCATTTCACTCTTTCTATCAGCTTTCTCCGATGAGATAGTGGCTGACTAGTGAAATTTAACTAATTATGTGTTTACACACCAAATATTTCATTACTTAAAGTTTATTCAGCAATTTTTCGAAAGAATCATTATCAATTTTTGCATTCTTGCATCCCGCATGATGTTTGAAGCACGCTACTTTTATAGAGAATGTATCTCATGGATCCCTTCATTTTCATGGATCCATGAATCCCCCTATCCACCATTGGATCATAAAGCGTGATGGAAGGAGAGAGTGACACGTGGATTAGCTAACTACTTATTAGTTGTCTAACTAAGGGTATATTTGTCCTAGTTAGCATTTATTTGTGTAGCATTAAATGCATTAATTGTATATGTGTAAGTGTGTAAGTGTGTAAGTGTGTAAGTGTGTAAGTGTGTAAGTGTGTAAGTGTGTAAGTGTGTAAGTGTGTAAGTGTGTAAGTGTTAGATTGCATTTAGTGTGATGAGAATTAATGTTTCATTTTTTCATGTTTGTTATGTCAAAATGTGTAAGTGTGTTTAATATTTTGATTTTTTTCTTTTCATCAACTCCCCTAAGATCCCTCAAATCTACCCATTTTTTCATCAACCCCCTAACCCATTTTTTTCATCAACTCCCCTAAGATCCCTCAAATCAACCTATTTTTTCATCAACCCCCTAACCCATTTTTTTCATCAACCCCCTAACCCATTTTTTTCATCGACCCCCTAACCCATTTTTGTCTCACCTACAAGCATGGCTTTTTTGTGAACAATCTCTTTAAGTTTCTAGATTTTGGTGATGATGAAAATAAATTTGAACCGAATTCTGGATTCGTTAGATACCATTCGAAAGATGGATAAACCCAAAATACAAACAAAAAATGCAAACGAAAAATGCACATGAAAAATGCAAACAAAATATACATATTGTGTGGAACATTTAATCCCAACAGGATAATCGGTGTCGCTGAGCGCAACATAGTGAAGTTCAATCAACCTCTGTGCTTGTCCAAAATACATATGAAAACTGGAAAAACATTAAATCTAAAGACGAAATGGAAACTCTTCAAACGTAAAACGCAAACATAAAATGCAAAAACAAAATGCAAAAACAAAATGCAAACACAAAATGTAAACATAATATGCAAACACAAAATGCAAACAAAAAAATACAAAACTCAACAATCAATCTCAACAATGAAAACCCAATTTTTATTATTATTGTTTGAAGTGGGAATCGATGAGAGAAAAATTGATAGGAGTAAAAAAGATGAGAGAGAAATATGTAGGATTGTGGATGATGAGAGTGTGATATTGATGAGAGAGAAATATGTATGAGTAAGAATAGAGAGAGAGTGTGAAATTAATTATTAATTAAATGACATTTATACCCTCACTATCACACACTAACCTAACTATGCTTACAAAACCAACCAAACTAAAAGTACACACACTTTTACATGTGTCACTCTCTCAACAATCCTTTATAATGGATGAGTGATGATTAAAAGGGATCCATGAGTCCATGAAAAATGACAGATCCACCAGATACTTCCCCACTTTTATATCTCGTCATTAACTAATTACTTCCACTACATGTCTTTTCCTTCAAGGCCTTGAAATTATTTATTCAAGCACACAGCTTCTTAACAATACAACAATCATTAAAACCATTAACCAATTCATTATTTCAAGATTAGTGTTTCTAGGAGACCCAATTTGTGTACCTGAATCCTCTGTCAATTTCCTCATCTAAGTGTGTCTCAAGTTCGTTTTTTACTTCAATTTCAAATGATTGTAAACAGCTTCTGTGAATTTTAGGTTTGGATGTTATTGAGGTGTGCTTTAATTAATCTCTACTTTGTGTGCATTTTTAATTATAAATTCGTTGTGTTGGTATTTCATTATTGACTGCTCATCTGGTTTGTATCAATTTCCCAGCTTTGAGATTTTGTTTTGCCTCATGACTTGTATATGTCTAGTTTTGGATATTACTGTAAGAAAATAATTGTGTTATATATTTAATGGACTTGTGTATCTAATATCTCTTTCCGCCTGATTTTGGATTTCTTTTTTTTTTTTGATAAAATGAGTACTCAAACTCAAAGAGGTACATATGATGAGGACTTAAGCCCAATCGACTAGCGAATGGAGATCCCGAATACAAAGAAGATAGTACAATAAACATAATGTAAACGAGATACTTCGCCTCAGTACCAAAGAATGTGCGAACAAATAGTGACAGAAAACGAGTGAGCACGACCTAGTTGATCAGTATGAAATTACAGAACCTCCAGGCTGCTTGAATAATACAAAAGATATGGTCGTTGAACTTAAGGAAGATGGCCTGAGGATTCTGATCCAGAACGGTCCGAATAGTACGTCCATGAATACTATCATCCGAGAGGACAGTGATAATAAAATGATGATGCGTTGAACCTTTAAAAAGATAGACTCGGACGGGAAGCAGCCGTGGACTATAAGTGATTGGTCAAGCTGCTACATTGTTTTGTACCACGTGGCGTTGGTAATCCAAAATAAACATGCAGAGGACCAATTTTGAGACGTGTTACGTCAAGCTGAGAAGATTGCCACGTAGAAAGAAGAGAGACAACACGTGTAAGCAAGGAACTTACACGTGACGGAAAAAGAAGCAGCTGCGCAAGCCCAGCCGACAAGGCATCCCCGACCAGCTGAACTGCTGAAAATGGAGACGCCAGAAAGAAGTTCAACCGAAACCCAAAAAAGCCATGAAGATGGCACCAGACACGGTGGCGCAGCAAAGATAACAAACATTACATATCAGTTGATGCCTCTAAACTGAGTTTGGGAAGAAAGGGAACTGAAGTGGAGAGCTTATTGATCTGGTGACATTTAATTAGGGATGCACAAAATTGGACCGGACCGTAAATTCGGACCGGACCGACCGTACTGGTCCCGGTCTAATTACGGTCCGGTCCACGGTCCATAAAATTTTAAATTTACGGGTTACGGTCCGGTCCGGTCCAAGAGATTTACGGTCCGGTCCGGACCGTAATATAAATTAAATAAATATAAAAATATATCATATAAAATAGATATAAATCCATAAAAAATAAAAAAAGACCTAAATGTTCCTGAAAAATATTTAGAATATTTAATAAAATGTATATAAAGTTAAAAATATATTATTTTGATTTTTTTAATTAATTTTTTTAATTAAAAATTAAATAAAAATAATAATTACGGGTTTACAGTCCAAACCCGGACCGGACCGTAATTAGACCGGTCCGTAACGGTCCGGTCCACGGTCCACATTTTCAAAAATTTACGGTCCACCGGTCCGGATCGGACCGTAATTATCCGGTCCGGACCGGTTGTGCATCCCTACATTTAATTATAGACATCTTGTAACACTCTTCTATTTAGTAACCTTGTAGGTGAACATCAGAACCGATATTGCTACTGATGTTTTCTATTTAAAGGGCATTGAGGAGTCTACTGGAGACCCGCTAGGCTACCTGTCATCGTGGGACTTCAAAAACATTACGGAGGGATAAATATGCACGATCAGAGGGGAGGAATGTACGCATGCCTACATGAACAAGGTTGGTCTTGCTGGCCTATTTCTATCTGGCCTTGAGAAATGCGCATCCTTAACAGGCTTTGATCTCTCGCACACCAACTTTACTGGAGTCATTCTGCCTCAGACATTTCAAATGCTTTAATATATTACAATGCTTGATCTCTTGTCGAACAAATTCTCCAGAGATACCTGAAAGTTTGGCATTTACGCTTTTGAACGTGTTGAAGCTCAACCAGCTAACTGGTCAAATACCTCAACTTGGCAGCCTTCCCAGGCTCAATGACTTTAGTGTTGCCAAGAGTCATCTTTGAGGCTTTATTTCTCTTGGGTTTTGATAGAAACAGTTATATGTTCAATCCAGGATTCTGTGGAGGTCCTCTGAAAGCTTGTTAGAGGTCTGAAAATATAGATGCTGGAACTATAGCAGGATTCATTGGTGGTGTAGTTATTGGTATGGTAATCTCAATATCCATAGCTTTAGTAGCCCGTAAGCACTTACTTAATTGTTAAGCACTCAATATTAAGGTTTTCAAAAACCTGAAGAGGGAGGCATAAGGAGTTTGTTGCCTTTTCTTTTGGGACGAAAACCACGTATCTTGGGTGCTTTAAAACCATAGGCATGTTGAAATAAAGGTTCGACGCTATACCCAATATGATATACCTACTTACCACATAGTTTATTATCTCGGTAACCAACTTCAAGTTTGTACACTTCAGGCAAGTAAGGATGAAAAAAGTAACCCATAACATCAAAAAGTTCAATCAAAGTTTCCATTAACATATGCGCCGGTAAAAGATTACGAATATGTGCCGGAAAGTTGTCGGGAGAGTAACAGAAACAATTAATATTTATATATTAAATTAAATGTATTATAAAGATAATGTAAAGTCGATGAAAGCGCGTCGGAATCTTCCATTACATTTCCACGTCCTGATTGTGCCAGAAATAATTTCAGATAATGCGCCGGAAGGTGGCCGAAAAAGTACCGATATTAATTAAATTTGTATCTTAAATGACATGTGTCAGAGATCGATGGAATGTTAACTTAAATGTGCCGAAAAGTTGATGTAAATGTTATGAAAATTTACTTGCCGACAAACAAAGTTGCGTCTCCTTGCGCCATTCATCCGTGCCATTCATCATTCACATTGCTTATATATAATCGTAACATGTAGATTTCATAACATGTGAATACAGTTCATGATGCACATAAACTTATGTTTCATTTATACTCGTTCGTGATTATTTTTGAAGATTCACGTAGTTCACTTGCTATGTAATTATTTCTGAAGATTGAAGTGCCAGCGAAAGAAGGTATTACATAAAATTATTTGTAATTTTTTTAATATGTTATCAATATTCGATTTCAAAGTATATGCATATAAATCTTAATATTAGGAATTATGAATGACATCGTTGTACAACGTCAATGGATGTATAATCAACATGTATCAGGATGGTCGTATAATTCGGAAGAATATTTATTAGGAGTACGTAGTTTTGTTGAGACTGCAGTAGGTAGAGGTTACTTACTTGATGGGAGTTTAATGCGTTGTCCGTGCAGTAGTTGCAAAAACAAAAGGTTTATATCAGTGAGTACTGTAGAAAATCATTTATACATGAAGGGTTTTGTCAACAATTACTACAATTGGACCTTACACGGGGAAGAGCTGATACACAAGTCAAGCGGAATTTATTCGGAAAGAAATGATTTTCAACTCCGATTGATACCCATTGTGACAGTTGAAGGCGTTAACACTGAGTACAGTTATATCAAAATATGGTATATGAGATTGCTGGATCAAGTGGCGGTGCAATGAGAATTGGACAAATACCTAACATTCCGAATGAAAATGCTACTAATTTCTACAATTTGTTCAAATAGAGTATGGAACCAGCGCTCGACGGGTGTACGTCAAAGAATGATTTATCTATTACAATGAAACTGTTGCAGACAAAAAATGACTATAATATATCAGAGGGCGCATACGATTCTATATGCGGAATCACAAGAAATCTTGTAGACAAACCTAGTGAAATTCCTTCATCATTCAGGCAAACGAAGCGGCTAATACAAGATCTTGGAATGGGAGTCACACGCATTGATATACGTAAAAGAGGATGCATGATTTACTATAAGAATGATGAAAATTTGAGAGAATGTAGAGATTGCGGCGATCCCCGATATAAGCACATTCAACATCAAGCACGTTCCAGTCATTATAAATAAAAAAATTGTTGCTCAAATGTTTTATTTACCAATAATTTCAAGATTACAAAGATTGTTTATGATTGAAAGTACGTTTGCCTATATGTCTTGGCATGCTACAAGGAATCCCGAAGAAAATTCTATGACTCATCCGGCTGATGGACAATCGTGGAAACACTTTGACAATTATTATCCTGATTTTGCCGCTGATCCTCGTAACTTGCGATTAGGTTTATGTTCGGATGGTTTCACTCCATTTGGAAATTCTTCTATCCCATACTCATGTTGGCCAATAATGCTAACACCTTATAATCTTGCCCCTTGGATGTGTATAAAGATACGTTTTATGTGGTTAACAATTGATACTTGGTCCATCAAATCCCAAGAAAAGAATTGACATTTATTTGAAACCACTCGTTGATGATTTGTTGACCCTTGGGCATCACGGAGTGAACACCTATGATGTGCATTCAAAACAGAATTTTGAAATGCGAGCGGCTTTGATGTGGACTATTTCTGATTTTTCCGCATATGGAATGTTATCTGATTGGTCTACCGCAGGACGCCTTGGATGTCCACACTGTATGGAAGATACCAAATCTTTTTGGTTAGTCAATGGAAAGAAACAATCATATTTTGATTGTCATAGGAGATTTCTACATCCGGATCATGAATATCGTCACAACGTCAAAAAAATTACCAAAGGTCGAACTGAGTATGAAATTCTATTTTTTCACCTAGTGGTTGTAGGATCTGAATTTTTGAAAGAAGTAAAATTGGACTTTTTCTTCAAAAGTATTGCTATCTCGCCCTTGTTGTTGATCACCATAACCTTGATTGCCTCCACTAACTGCAGAAGTTTTACCACAAGTATTCTTACTTTATCTGCTTGTAAATTTTGAACGCTTCTCTCCTCTAGTCAGTAACAGATGTTCACTTTCCTGATCATCAAGTTGATCAAAATCGTTCTTCAACAGCTTTTGACCTACCCGCAAGTTCTTCTATAGTGAGCGTTTTAAGATCCATTAGCGTTTCAATAGAAATTGCAACCTGAGAAAAACGAGAGGCACAGCATGTAATAACTTCTTTACCATTGTTTCATCATCAATCTGACCTCCGTGTAATTGCAAGTTATTAACCAAACTTGTAAGTCTCAATGTAAAATCATCTACTGATTCACCATCTTTAAATTTCACCACTTCAAATTCACTTCGGAGAGTTTGTGCTTTCGCTTCACGAACACGCTCCACTCCCATTCTCGCTATTTTGATCACATCCCATGCTTCCTTTTCAGTTGATTTCAGTGCAAGCGTAGCAAGCATCTCGGAGGGTACTACTTGGAGAATTGCTGCAAGAGCCATCTGGTCCTCCCTATTGTCGCCCCTAATTCAATCAACTGCTTCCCATAATCCTTGAGCCTGCAAATTGACACGCATCAACAAAGACCAGTCACCATAATTCGTACGTGTAAGCAGTATATATGTAATAGAGGAAGCCAATTCCTTGAAAACTTTCTACACTACTATTTCTCCAGCACCAATACTAGTTTTTGCACGGCTAGTTTCGGCTCCTTCGGCACGTGGTTTCGGACGTGGAGGAGATGGTGTTTTCGGTGGAGAAGACATGTTGTGACATTAAAATCTGGCTCTGACACCAAATGTAGGATCTGAATTTTTGAAAGAAGTAAAATCTGATGACAACAAGTGCAGATTTTTTATTTGAAAAAACGATGGCATCTTTTGCCAATTTCATTCAATAAATAATTTACATAACTGACGTAACTGACTCTAAATTTATCTATAACTTGACATTATCTAAAACTAACACACCACACCTAAATCCTGTTTGCACGTAATTATCCAATAATTACATCAATTAAAAAACTAAAACAAACTTTACCCAATAGTGGTCACGACATTTATCATAGAGTTTCTGACTTGCCTTTTATTTGGGATCAAGAGCCAAACGAAAAATTGAATGTTTTTTATTCGAACACAACTGAAGTAAACAGGGTACTTTTTGGATGCTTCGGTAATTGCGGCATAATCTTGACGTTATGCATACTGGAAAAAATGTATTCGAAAATTTGTTCAATACGATCATGGATATTAAGGGGAAAACAATAGGATAATGGAGTTCGTTGCAGAAAAGACATTTCATTGTTCTTTGATCGGCCTGAATTAGAACTTCATCCTCATGGTCGCCAATTAATCGGTGCAAGAGCAAAATATCAACTTTCGATAAATCATCAGATTATGGTTCTTGAATGGATAAATAATTATTTGGGAGCGTTTTACAAATAATTGAAGTTTTTATCAGATTCATTTTGACTATGTCGGCAACATATATCAAATTTAATTATTTGAATCTAATTTATTTATTTGAATCTAATATAATTAAAAAGTAAAAATTAGTTATTTTAAACGAAGTTAATTACAGTAAAAAAGAAGATAGTCATATTCTTACAGTGGTTAAGAATCGCGTGCTTAGGGTACGAATCGACTGAAAAAGAAGAGTCGTATTCTTCTCTCCAGTGGTTACGAACCGAGTGGTAAGTGGTGACTGGTGAGGGTAGGAATCGATTTTGTTGGATCGTTACGATTAGCTTGGTTCATTTCGGCACACTTGTGAACACGTCCTCACTAGTACAAATTGATTATTTAACTTGGTTTTCGTATATTGCAGGTTTGAAAATATGTCTCCTAAAAATCAAATAGTAATGTGGTTGGTAAGGAAATAGGAAAAGCCAATCAAGGTAAGCGCAGTCGAGGAGGTTCTGCAAGACAAAATAGTGATACCGTCCGAGAGACTTCAAATCCGAATATTACTCGAAGTGTTTGACAACAAGCTACCAATATTGGGACTACAACCACAATAGATGGTGGCCAAAATTCATTTAGAGGACCAGTTCCGAATCTTTCATTTGAAGAATATTTGAACTTCTCTGCACCGCAAACGCAGTTTCTTCCTAGTGGTATTTGGCAGCCTCGCAACTCTACATTACTGAATATGGCAAATTCAGGGTCTAATTGAGGAGGTCCACCATTTACTGACTTTCTACGGGCAGAATCACAACCAGTTGATCTTGGCCATGAGTTTGTACCGAATCAAGGTGAATTGCATGATACTAGTGATGACTTATCTGGAGATGAGCAAGAACCACCTAGTCATCTAGCACCCTTACGAGGCGGTTCATCTGTTGGAGTGAGCCGTGAGAATGAGGAGGCACCAATATCAGATTTTTATCCGACTCTGGATAAACGAACATTTATTAGACCTTTCTGCAATGATAGGTAATAATATTTTATCTAAGTAATTTTATTATTCAATATTGTTATTCTTTCTTACTTCTACGATTATTTTTTGCAGCTTTGTTCCCGCCACTGTTATTTATAGGATAATGCCGATCTGCATTTCAGCGCATTACAAGCCTGGTTGGACGACTATATTTACTATTCTCAAAAATGAAAGAAAATATTGGTTTGTGCATTTTCGGGTACAATTAAGCTTTTTTAATATTATTTATTGTGCTTCATTTGTAATTTAACTAATTTCGTTCAAACTATGTTTTAGAAATTATTTCAGTGGGTCCCAGATGATGAAGAACAAATCAACCAAATCTTCTATCGTAAATGTGGAAAGCTTCTCGTGATTCGTGGAGTGATTATTTTAGAGGTAAAAGCAAAGACCCCCATGTGTGCGTGTCCAGAAGGAGTACGAATTGCAGAAGAAAAAAGAAAAAAGATCTCAATTTGAAAGCAATGTCAGAAAGGAATAATAAAAATTATATGATAACAGAAAAAATGATCCCAATTTGCTTTAAGATGATACCGGATGGAACTCATTTGCACCCAAACGGTGAAGATGTTATTGTAAGTCATATTGATTTTTATGAGTTTTCATTTTCATTTTTATTTTCCAACTTTAATTCTATTTATATATATATAATAGAGACTTTTTGGGGAGAGAACGAGCTCCACTCCAGATGGGCAATCTCAAAGAACACCAGCTGAAGAAGTTGATGTTCTTGTTGACATAGTAGGTGTCACACCTCGGAGTGGACTTCCTCGAATATTAGGTAGTGCAGCTAGTTGTGTGCAAGGGACAAAATTTCACAGTTGCAAGCGACGCAACCTACTCCATTATCTACATCATCTGCCTCAGTTGGTACTGAAATGGAAGATTTATTTCAGAGACTTTCGAGGACACTAAGGGAACAGTGGAAGGCTGATTTAGAAGAGTCTAATCGACAAAGAGATCAACAAGTTGAGACGATTACTTCCCGTATGCAGTCTCAGATTACACAGGTGATTACATCGGCTCTTGCTGGGAATAAGGATGCATCGACTTCTCACGCACCACCACATGATGACTTTGATCCTCCTGCTACTCAATGATGCGGTTTGTACTCTTTTTGGTAATGAAGCAATGCGGTCTTTATCTTTTTGGTAATGAAACAATGCGGTTTGTATTGCTTGATAATGCAGTCTAATTTTTTCATTCTTTAATTTTTTAAAATAATAAATGTGAAATAATAATTCCAGAAATAATAAAAATAATTAAACTTCCGTCACAATTCCATCGCCTTTCCATGATTTTGCATGTAAATTTTTCGGCACATTTCCACCTACTTTCCAGTAGACATTTCCGGCACATTACCATCACTTTTCCATTACATAAATATTTTCGGCACAATATCATCACCTTTCCATTACATAAGTATTTCCGGCACATTACCATCACATTTCCATTATATAAGCATTTTCGGCACATTACCATCACATTTCCATTATGTTTGTATTTCCGGCACATTACCATCACCTTTCCGTTATAATAATTTCCAGTATATTTCCATCACATTTCCATTACATGATTTTCGGCGCATTTCCATTATATTTCCAGCACATATCCATCGAACAATAAACATCAAAGCAATAATATTTTTCCATATATTTTCCATCACCTTTCCGTCGATATTTTTCTGTTCTTGGAAATTCGCTGGATATGTGATGGAAACTTCCGGCGCATTTCCATCACTCTTCCACTTGCTGTCAGTTTTTCGGCGGGGTTTTTTCCGGCACATTTCCATTACGTTACCATTATATTTCCGTTGACATTGTGGCGTCGGAAATTTTGTTAAATTTTGTAGTGGATGAGGCCAATGAGATCATGATATGAGTGGCAATATAGAAAGAATTTGTATGTTTATTTACTTTTACAAATGAACTAGACAATTTAATGTAAATGTTTAAAGTATCTAAATAAAAGAAATTACACTTTGAAATATTTACATACATATATGTAGATGATCACAAGCAGTCAGAAGGCTTAACCTCACCGATAGTTGTTCCGGACACATTAACACAATATGATTTAGCCTCTTTAGTTGAATAAGAAAGGTTAACATCATCAAGAACAATTCCAGAGCATGGATCTTTAGAACTACAGTCCAACTTGATTGCAATAGAAGTCGCAGAAGTTCCCCTAATTCGCTTGTATAACACATCGACTATCGATACACCTGATTCCTACAACCATTTTTATAAAAATCAAACATTTTCACTAGATTATTAAGAGCATTAGGGTCAAAGGACAATAATTATTGTCAAGACGAAATGATTTAATCTCATTTGTTTATTTGTAAATTTTATTCAGTGCCATTCATTAGATTATTATTTATTAACGATCATTTGTCACATTTTTAACCAATCAAATCTATTGCATCGTAAAGAAATGTGAAAATAATTGAAATTTATGTTTCTTACTTGGTTTGGGCAGTTGACATTGTTTGGACAGTAATGCTGGTCAATGATGATGGGATTTCTCACATTGCGCATGACAATGTTCGTAAAACGCACCATTTTGACAAATCCTGTGCTGGGTCGAGCCCAGCTCTTGATTCTCAGCCCGTTAGTACTTTCTGTGAAAACCACACCTTTCACTGTTACATTTTGCACCCCTTCTTCTTCTGCATCTTTTGCTAAGCTCCCAATGCTGCATACCATACAAAAAATCATCAATAAATCAAACCCAAAAACACGTATATATTATTTGTATTGGGAATGCCTGACCTTATTCCATGACCAGGGCCGCATGCCATGGTTTCTATCCACAAGTTCTTAGTGCCAGGTCCTATCGAGACGCAGTCATCGCCTGTTTTGATTGATGAGTTAAGGATGGTGACATTTGTGGATAACTGAACATGAATCCCATCGGTGTTAGGACTTTCATCAGGAGCTAAGACGGTTACAGATTCAATATGGACATTTTCACATCGATTGATTACAATGTGGAACATTTGGCTGTTTAATGATAGCAAGCCCTTGATTTTAACATTGGTCGAATCGCTGAATGACAAAGTCTATACCAAGAAATTAAATGTTTGATCATTTCATGATTAGTTAAAACATGAAAAGTTGATGTATATTTTTGTTTCGAAGTATAGGTAACAAAATGTACCGTGGCTCCTTCAGGGCAGTTGTTGCTACCACTACTAGCCTTGCAATCCCAAAGAGATCCTCCTTTGGCATCAAGAGCTCCTCCAATAATTGTAACCTTGTTGACACGTTGGAACCTAAGCCAACTAGGAGAAGCACCGAGTACATTGTAATCGACTGGGGCAATCAAGGTCCCATCGATCCGAAAAATAACTTCATTACCGTTGGTGCATTTGTCACCATCAAACACAATGGGGTTCAACAAGTACCTTCCTTTAGGTACATAAATTAAGGACTTGGTTGAGTTTTGACAGGCGGCGGTCCATGCTGAGGCGAACGCTTGAGTCGAGTCCACAAGGCCAGTGGGTGCAGCACCGAAGGCCAAAACGTTGTAACTTACGGATGAAGATTGAATTATTGATGACAAAGTGATCATGGAAAGGAAAATGGATGTGCAGAGCATTTTGAGAGTTGACATGTTTGAAAAAATTTAAGATGTTTTCTTTATTGATGATTTCTTTGGTAGTGTGATTATGATATGCGAAAGAGATTGATTAAGATAGGGATGATCTTGAGAGAGGAATGAGGGGTTTAAATAGGGATATTAGTTATGGATTATGAGGGTTAAGTATAATATGAACTTGTGCCTAGTTTGAGTAGACGACAAACAAAACTGCACAAACTGATCGAATATATTCAAAAACAAGAAATGCGGCGCTCTTTCTTTTGACAAACAAGCATTTTATCCGATATGCAAAACAAAGTTGTCAACTAAGTAACAACAGCATGAAGTATAAGATCACTACCCAGGAGCTAAAGAAGACGCATTTTGGAGCTGTCTAGAGTATCAAACTCAGTTTTAATTTTTAAACTCATCAGAGATACTTAATAGTTCGTTTTTGGTTCAATGGGTTAGACGAGAGCTAGATTGCGTTGGAAGCAAAGCAAGGTACATACAGTGTATTGCATGCATGCATGCATGTCCTGACAATCATTGGGCATCTTCGGATTCAAGCGACGAATGTTCTTTGTCTAATCCAACAATATTAATTACTTAGAGACGGAATTGATCTGATTTATTCAGATCATTTTAAACGCGTTGCCGCATTTACTTGAAGATTACTCAAAGAGTATGTTTAAGTTATTTGTTTTCGTTGAATGATCGTTTGGTCTTATACAAAACTTGCAATTAGGGAAACAACATTGATGGCAGCTGTAGTTCGATTAAACTAGTCCTATTTATTCTCGCACTAGAGGTTTTAAATATTTAGAAAAGAAAACAACACAAATATGGTTTGCACAAGATAAGTAGGGGTGTGTAACCAGCTCGTGTACAACACAATTTACCATGCTCAATCAAATTAAGGTTGACATTGTTTGATCTTATCATCATGCAAATCCACTTGATCACCTTTTTCGGAACAATTGTACTTGTTTTTCTTGCTCATGTATACTATAAATTTCACATATTTCTTATAATCTTTACCACTATTAAAGTGCTAAGACATTAGGTTTTATTATTATTTTATGACTGTGATTTTTTATTTCTCGCCAGCTTTTAGAAGTACTATTGTAGAGTTATCCAACCGATTTTATAACTTGAAAAATGCCTCAAGGCCCTGGTCCGACAAAATTAGGCTTTCAAGCCCGATGAGCCCGGCCTGAAGAAGTCCATAATCATAATTTTAAATCTAATTTACATAATTTTGAAATCAAAAAATATATTTTTACTACGATTTGATCTCCATATATAAGGGACTCGGATCCGGTAATGCGCAGCTATTTGCTGCAAGGGTAAAAACGACGTCGTTTTGACGTTTTTTACTATAACCCTACGTAGTTTAGAGTGAACCCTTAACTAAAACTACGTAGTTTTGGCTCGCATTAAATAGCTTTCGCTGCACTGGATCTTAATCCATATATAAGACTCGTTAAAGAAATATAATAAAAATGTAAAAATATATTTTTACTACGATTCTCCATATATAAGACTCGTTAAAGAAATATAATAAAAATGTAAAACTATATTTTTACTACGATTTGATCTCCATATATGACTCGTTAAAGAAATATAAAAAAAATGTAAAAATATATTTTTACTACGATTTGGACTTACTTTTCTACCATTCATTATGGAGTCTTTAGGAGGTTTTGGAGCGCGAGCGATACATCTAATCAAGATGGTAGCGGCGAGATGGGCAGAGGCCAAAGGTATGGAATTTCCTGCAGCTTTTTCTCTATTTTAGAAGTTATCTTTTGTCTCACATAAGGCTTTGACGGACGGATTTCTACTACGAAATGAGTACAACTAGATATTCGTTTATATGTCACTTTTTTATTTCATGTACTCATATGTAATTGGTTTTATTAAGTTATGAGAATGATTATTTTTAAATGTACTAATATGTTTACTGAATAAATATAGACGCATATTTGTTCAAGATGTGTAGTTGTATAAATGGATATATTAATTATCTATAATGTACTATCAAAAACATACTGATACCATTCAAAAAAGTATGTTAATTTTTATAAGTAATATATTTCGAGTTTGATATGGTGAAAGCTTGAATTTAACCTGGTGAAAGCTTGAATTCTTTTTATGGCCGGCCCATTGGAAACTCCTATACACAAGATGTGAGGATTATGTAGAAAGCTGCTCCGCATTTAATTCTTTTTATGGTTTTCATAATTTGTGGAAACATTGTTGCTCTTTGATATTATAAAATGTATGCAGTGGGGAGGCTTGTTGATATATCTGATTATGTGCACTGTGTCTCTCGTTGGTGATGAAGCCAGATGGGAGCTTCAACCTCGTTGCATTGGGATATCATTTTAGGCCCAAATCGGGATCTTAAAGCTCTTATTTTTGCTTAAGTTGGAAGAAAGTGAACCTAAGAGAACTGTCCCATTCACACTAAGCCAATGATCTGGTAACAAGGATAAAAAAGTCTTTAAGTATAAGATGATAAACCATCTGCCGGATGAAACAGTGTGACAATATTGTGAAATTCAAAATGTCAATGCAGTCTTATAAATGATCCAAATGTCTGTAAATCCAACCGAATGCCATTTTGCCGGCATTTTCAATCTCATTCTTCAAGTCATTATCAACCATATACAAAAAATAAAATCAGATCCGGCAGCGGCTTGTCATGTATAAAAAAGCAGTAATAACTATAAGAAATGATTTAATTGAACGATGAATTTTGTCATTTCAACTATATTTTTAATTAACTTTAATCAAGTGCCAAATATTTAAATAAATAAAAATTTATTTTACTGATCGTCGTGTATAAAATAGTTTCACATCCAAAAACCATTTTGAACTTGCAAAAAACTCAAAGTGAAAGAGTAAGCTTAATTAGCTTCAGAATCTAGCTCTATGAAGAACACTTCAAGTGGTAAAAATGGTAGGAGATTTTTTGGTCCAACGCCACAAGTACGTAGCAGTTCGACAAGAGATGAGGATCTTGTGCTGTTCAGAGAGCTTCATAAGCGAGAAAAGGATCGAATCACCAGCCTTTTAATACCAGTTTCAGAGGAGTTTGAACTAACAGGATCAGCTAATAATCATAATCAGGCTGCACTTTTCCGAATACCTTCAAATAAAAGGAATTCTTCAGGTCTTCAATCCCTTTTTGGAGCTGACAAGAATGACTATGATTGGTATTTAATTATAGCATGTTATGTTACTATTTTTTATGAAATTAATTTTCGAAATCTAACTAGAGAAAACTAAATACAAACTTGCCGATGAATTTTTAAGGCTGAAGACCCCACCGGCCACTCCTCTTTTTCCGTCACTTGATATGGAAGCTGCAACTGCTCCGGAGATGGCTGTGCAGAAAGAATTACCCATCATGCAGCCTGTTTCCAAGGTATGCATAACTCCTGACAATCCTATTTAATCTTATCATCTAAGGCACAGAAAACCCTTATGTCTTGAGTGCATATATAACATTAGACACAACAAGGCCAACTACCTATACGATCTTCGACGTATGCCCACGAATGAATTTATATCATAAGTGAGACGATGACACTTTTAAGAACAATATGCAATGGGCTAGAAAAACTTAAACATGAATACAACTAACACAAAAATATTCTATTTTGATATGAGTTTATTTAAGCTTGTGACCAAATGTATTGTAAACTTCATGTAAAGAAGTTACCACGTCCTAAGTTCATTTTGTTGAATCGTCAGTTTTCATGGAGCTGTCAACAAGCACCAAAACTTAGACAAAAGCAGGCGTATCCAAATCCTAAAATCCCTTCCAACAACAAACCTAAGACCTCACCGACACCAATCGCCACCAACTTCACAACAAAGAAGCCTCACAAAACCACAGCCAATCATGTAACGCCACGTCACGTTGACCAATGCATCAAAACAAATATCTCCAAACCCGACCCGAAACACGAATCATCCTTTAAACCCAAAAGCAGAGTAGGAACCGACCCGAGGCTGTTTTCGGTTGCGAAAAGCAGAATAGAATGCGGAACTACTGAAACGACGTCGTTAAGGACGCCAAGAATGAATATGACGACTACTACGACGAATTTGTCGTCGTTTATTGGGAGTAAAATGGTGGATAAGATGATGAGTGCGAGAAAAGGTGGCGGAGGGGATGCGGTGGTGAAGACGGTCGAAAGAGTTGGAGGGTTTTCAAGGGCGATGCCGGCAGCGACGCTTAGCTCGCTATACATGTCGGTCAAACCAACAAAGGTACGATGTATGACTTTTATTATTCAGAATAATTTATATGATTAAAACATTTAAATGCGATTAATGTTATTGCACAATATATGAAATTTGAGTTTAAGAGGTGTGTTATTGTATAAAGAGTAGTGGTCTAACGGTCCGTCATCTAATCTCTGCGATCTATTCCAAAAGTCGGTGGTCAGAATAATCATTTGTTTTAACTGAATGCAAAATTCTAATTCTAATTAAATAATGAGGTTTAGATTAGTCTGAGCTAATAATATTATACTCTCACCGTCCCACCCAAAGGTTCCTATTTGACATTTCCAATGTAAAATAAGAAACCAATATTTAAGGAATAAAAAATTCTGATGAAAATCTGATTAAGACAAATCCAAAAGTAAACTTTCCCACCAAAATTTTGAGACCAAAATTACTTTACTAAAAGTAAAATTTCCCACCAAAATTTTGAGACCAAAATTTTGAAACCAATATCTAGGGTTGTTGGGGTGATTTTTCAATTTTGGTAGTTAGTTTAATTCAATTATAATGATTAATTAGTTAGTATAATTAATTATGTTTAACTAGTAAGTGTAATTAGAGTGTTATATTTTAATATTTATTTTTTGCCAAAAAAGAAAATAGGAAGCATTCGGTGGGACACCTAAAATGGCAAAAAGAGAAGCATTCGGTGGGACGGAGGGAGTATGATATTGGTGGATGTGATGTTAATGCTATGATATATACTTTCAGGAAACTACTGGAGGCCTAAGGAGGAGCTCGAAAACTTCAACAGGGGCAAAGTTATCGATAATCAACTATCCATGAGAAGTTTTGACATGGAACTGAACGCTGAGATTTAATAGGAATGTTGTTTCATTCAAATTTATAATGAGGTTTCTGAATATTATATAAAGACTGTATTGTTGATCATATTATGTTTTCACTTGTCAAATTTGACTTTAAAGTGTGCAATTTCTCAACTGAAGAAAAAACTAATTAATTAAGAAAAACAGTTGATAAATTTGATGGGTTAACAGATAGTATTGGATTATGAACTAAGACACGCTTAAGCTTGAAAATTAAAAGGTTCGGGTTTAAATCAGTATGAGCTCATAATTTATCGGTAAGATATTACTATTAGTTTTGAGACAAACTGCACTGCAACATTTCAATTACCGACACCTTTATTATGTTATTGCGTATCATCAATCGATAAGGTTTAGATATGTCGTCTAATTGAGTGCATTGTTGTTTTATTTTCTAGTCCCATTTAGCATTTTCTTAAAACAGCTTAATACTTAATCATATGCCGTCATTTTCATGTTGTCGGTAAATTTTGATCCCCTATCAGGAGTCAAAATTAGACTTTTGGTGCTCATCGAAAATATGAGTTTAATTTTGGATGGGAGGGATCTGATTCCTATACAACAATTTAGCATTTTCTAATGATAAAATAACTGCTTTTATAGCCATATACTTGTAGATCTTTTAAGCATTCAATGTTACCTGATTTTTTTACCACATTGCTTTTGGAGTGTTCATCTTACTTTGTATTCTGTAAGATATCATAAGACGTCGTTGTATTGATCATGTTTTATTGTGCAGAGAGAAGCATCAGTAAATACATTGATTAGAAAATACTTCTTTCCGTCCCCATTTGTTTTTCCAAAAGCATAAAATGTACGGTAATTACGGTTAGAAAAATGTATAAAATGTGTAGTTGCAAATAAATAATTTATAAGTATACGAATAAAAAAATTGAATATTTGGTTGATATTGAAGAAACGTTGACAAACTTAATGGACATCCGAAATGAAAAATGGAAAACATTGAAGGAATAATAAAGTAACAATTAACAACTAATTTAAGAATGTGTTCAACTTCTGACTTGTTCATCGAAATTCAGATTCAGTGCTGCAACAGCAATTTGCAGTGAATCAAAACTACGTAGTTTTAGTAGCGCCTACTCCAAATTATGTATGATTATAGAAAATAACGTTCAAGTGATATCGTTTTGATCCTCGCAACAAATAGCTGCGCTACTCCGAATATGAGTCTGCTCATCAGCACTACCAAAATCATCCAAATTAGTGCTAGAAGAAGTTGAATAATTTGATTTTATCATGAATAAATTTGCTCCATTACTTGTGGCATATAAACAATATAAATGCAGCAAAGGGTATCATTTATTGATGACCAAACATACCATCCCTTATTCTGATCTCACCCTTTTGCCTTCTCTTCTTCCCCCACTTTAATATGACCTCTGACACTTTCAAAATTTGTCAGTTTTCACAGATAGCAATGAGACATGGACATGTCATGTCACCATACACCTATCGATTTCTATTTTTTATTAATTTATAATAAGTCAAGAATTAAGTCAACCATATCGCTACTTTACTTCTCTTTCTAATTCTTGGACTCATTTTATTGTCTACACGCTTTTTGAGACAATAATGATGAGGATGATGAGAGTGCAGAAAGTAGGAGCAGTGCGTGATGCTATGGGAGTTTGAATTGAAATCCTTAACCACTCGATCAATCTAAATAGGTTAAGTCATTCATGATATGACCTTACTTTCATGAAAACTAAGTTATATAAACAGTACAATTATCAATGTATCATTAACAACATCAATACTGTTTTGGGTACAAGATGCTCCTTTTAACCTCAAGCTTTTACAATGCCTTAATGTTGAGCTTCTTTTGATTGATAGATGCTTGTCGACATATTTGGGAGATACTTTTCTTTAACTAATACTTACAAGTGCACTCATGTTTTACCAAATCTCTACTAAATAAACTTGTAAAACTATATATATATTTTATGGGACATATATAAATCCTCAATACATCTTAGCTATCTTCATAGTTAATTAGCATTCTGATTTCGTCTTCATAGTTCATTTGCAGTATCTTCTATGAACTCGGTCAACCTGAAGTCAAGAATACATTCATGCATAGCACCAAGGTATGAAAAAGCTATAACAACATGATGTGTTTTTACAGTGTTTAATTAATTATTGAGATGTGGTGGGAAGTGTTGTGTGTAGGTTTGAATGCATTTAATTCCAAATCCTGTATCACACTATTTGGCATCACTACAGCAACTGGAACTGTAGCTGCAAGCTAGACAGCACACTGTGTCTGGGATTTGTAGATGTAATCATGCAGTACTATTACTTCGTTGAGATACTATTATATGCATCCCAGAACTAAATTTGAATGTCTTGACTGGTAAAAAGTTAATTTTGCATAACATCACGACAAGGACTTGTAAATGTTGATCTTGTTTCTTTTTTTCACTTGAGGCTAATAGCTTAAATCCTCAGGTTTGTATAGATGTATATGAAGAGCGGAAGGAATTCTCGATGAAGTATTGTAGTCTAAATTTTTAGTTTTTGATATTTGGACGCCCTAACGTCAATCCCCATAATATACTCAATATTCTCACCCCTTAAACACTCCACTCACTTTTTAAAATTGACATTCTAAAATGCAACGATCCACGTCACAGCTATAATCCAAAATTAATTTATAAGTGAAATCTTCTGATTAACTTGGAAAAATTTCACCATAATGTAAGAAAATAATTGAAACTATCAATATTTTTTGTAAAATGAAGTTCTTGCCAGTACTATATGAGTGGGGTTCATTTGCTAATCACGATAGGTGGCACAAATTCTGCGACAGCTCTCCTTATCGACCGTTGAATTAAACGGTTCACAAATCTACTTTTTAAAATTCTGTCTTTTAGCGAAAAAAGTCAAAGTATACAAATACGAGTCAAAATGTGTAGATAGTTAAAGTAAAAGTACAAACAATTCAATCTCAAAATGCATGTGTGCACGAATTCGCAAAGAAACTTTGATCCGAACTACATTTCCACTTTTTTCATAACAATTTTCCGCATCAGAAAATGTAGTTTCACAATGACATTGAACCAAAATCCGATTAATCTTCGAAAAACTAATTTTATTGATTCGGCATATAGTTAATTTATACCTCAAACAATGCATACGAAAGTGAGTTTTCGCAACAAGCGCCAGTAAAAAAGTTATCACAATGTAATTTTTTTGAAAACACATATCTGGACAAATCTATTAATTGATTATATTCATTCACTGTAGTTGAACATTCAATAAATTCCCTGGCATCCAAACAAAACCCTAAAAAATAGATTGCTGCAAGCCCATCATCATCATCATTCTCAATCTCATCCCTAACTTTCTCTCAGGCATCTATCAAAGATGCTGCTCGAAACCCTACCAGAGACCCTAGCCAATCAACCCATCACTTCTAATTTCATCAGAATATTCAAGCACATGCCATGATTTAACAGCAAAATTGTAAAAGCCATAGAAAACATAGCATCATTTATATCAATATACCACACAGCAATAAACTCCATGAAAGTAAGAGACACATCAGGTTCATCAGCTGCTTGCTGTAGTATTTCTCATCATCATCTTCTGGTTATTCTAATCTCTCTCTTTCTTACTCTCTCTCTCTCTCTCTCCATCCTAGCTAGCGGCTCCCCAGCCACTGCTTCCGGGAGCTCACTCTCCGCCTCCTTCTATCTTGCACTCACCCCAACAACATCAACAACAACACTTCACACTTCTTATCCTTGAGCTCAAATACAAAGAAAGTAAACCCTTCTGAGATTTCTTAGCAAGCCTCATCACCATCTTTATATGCACAAATAACCCTCTTTCCCGGAAGAGAATATTGCTCACCCCCTGCATGATCGATCAGCAGGGTCAACCTTGTAATTTCAAAAGAAACCCTACTACCAGTCTACTATTAGTCAAGTACTCATCCTCTTCATATTCAACCCTATTTCAAAACCATAATCCAAAAATAGGTATTTGTTACAGTCCCTCTTTTTTGTGTATATTTGTTTATACACATATTCATAGTACTACTCCAGTTTTATCTATATTTTTAATAATTCTCAGGAGTAGCTATATGTAATATGAATGTGTTTATGATCCCAAGATAGTGATTTACTCCATATATTAAGTTATTGGTTCTAAAAAGGAGGAGAGAAGTCATAATCTTTGGTTGAAATATTAAGTGGGAGGAAAATTAGAAGGGATTATTTGCTTCGGAAACCCCATATCTTTCTAAACCTCGAATCCCACACATCAATATCACGAGATCCAATTCACTCACTAATCACGCGCTATTCACCCAACTGGTATACTCAATTTCTTCCTCTTCTTGTTGATCATCAAATTTTATGCACTACGTACTATGATAAACCCTTTTTCATGTGCAGCATCAGATCTAGTTAGTGAAGGTGACTACAGAGATCAGAAACTGAGGAACTAAAGGGAAGATTGGGTTGAAGGGAGTTTCATAAAGATACTGCATTCTTTCCAAACATCTGAGATTGATAGATTTCTTGATTTAGTATAATCAGGCAGGCACGTATATCTTCGTTTCCTAATTTCCATAATATAAGATGCTTTTCTGGAGATTTCTCTATTCATGGTTTTGCCTAGGACCCATTTTTCATTTAATCTAAATTAATTACCAATATATATTTTCCAAATATAGCTTATCGAACCTTAGTCAATTTTTCTGTAAATTATTAACAAATTAGCAGATTTACTTCATAATTTTATCCAATCAGACATTTCTTGCTATAATTTTTGTATTTCAAATTTGGTAAGTCATGTTTAACACCATATAAATTTCATACTTCAGTATTTTCTTGCACAATTCCGGCCTGGTAATCCTCCGCGCTTCTTCCACCATTTTTGCTTCCTGCGGATCCTCCAACAGGTATATTTGATGTCTTTTATTTCAATTTGCTTATTAAAATTTCACCATAAATAAATTCAAAAGAGCATGTACGTCTCTAAATAAACGTGAAATGTAGAGTGATGCAAATTATAGTTGACCATGTTTCAGTTTCATATTGCTCTAGTGAAATTTCTAAACTTGTATCAAATATAGTTCGCTTTTTTCATGTAGATACAAGAAAACCACAAGGTAGAAGTCATTCACTAGCTAGTTCATCAATGGCCTCATCCTCTACATCTCCATGTGCTGCGTGCAAGTTCCTTCGCCGAAAGTGCCAACCTGAATGTGTATTTGCACCCTATTTCCCACCAGACCAACCTCAGAAATTTGCTAATGTCCACAAAGTCTTTGGTGCAGCCAATGTTACCAAACTACTCAATGAGCTACATCCTTCTCAACGTGAGGATGCCGTCAACTCATTAGCTTATGAGGCCGACATGCGTCTCCGAGACCCAGTTTATGGTTGTGTCGGTGTAATCTCACTTCTCCAACATCAGCTAAGGCAGCTCCAGATGGACCTCAGTTGTGCCAAGTCTGAGCTCTCTAAGTATCAAAGTTTGTCTGCTGGACTTCCTACTCTGCATGGTGGCTTGTTGACCACACACAGCTCTTGTGATCACCACCGCTACTTCCCAGCTCATCACCACCAGTTTTTTCCAAGGGATCACCATGTTGCAGCAGCTATTGGACCGCCACATATGATTAGAGCTGCATTTGATGGACAGGCTGTTAACCCTAATGGAACTGATAATGGTGGTGTATTAGACATTAACAATGTCAGCACAGCCAGCATTGGGCAGCTCAGCCAATTTCAACAATCAGCTAGGGCGGCTGGAAGAGATCATGACCGCTGTGCTGAACTTGATCCATCGTAAGGTTGTACGATCTGTGTTTGTCTCATATTGATTTATAAATTTCAAGTGTGAAATACCATATAGCCAGGTGATGTCCTATTTTGGTAGATAATATTTTACCGAATTTTAGTAACTTCAAGGAGTTTTTACATATCACTCTTGCGAATATTATTGGTAAACTTAGATACTTTACTGAACATCATATATTGGCAAATAGAGTGAAATTCTGTATGCAATGATTTGGTGTGCTTATAGCAAATAACTAATTACAAGAAAATTTGAAGGCATATAATTTCCAACAAAAACATTAAAAGAAAATGGAGCATTTTATTTTAGTCTTTCTAAAATTATGAAATGGTAATATTGATGAAAAACTCATTGCGTTGAAGGAGCTTTTTGTTCTACACGCGAAGTCCCTAAACCTACTATTGAGGAAAGGTTCAAATTCCCAGAAGCTTAAAAAAAAATTTACACTTGTAATTAGTTTACCTATATATTCTCATTGTGAGTAATAAATCAATAATTCCAAGAAAGTTTACCAAGTTGCACGCCCGGAAATCCGATTCCATGAAACCTAGACAGAAAGTCAAAGTTGGGCGTGTGACTGTTACTTTCACTTCACTTATAACAAAATCATGCTAAGTATATCTAGCTACTCCCTCCGTCCATTATTAATGTCTCATTTCCTTTTTGGGTGTCCTAAAATCATCTTTCAATTTCTAAAATTTACCATAAATGAGCATGTCTTCTTTAGTTTTCCACCACATATTTCTCCTCTCTCTTCCTTTTTCACCACTTATTATCTATCAAATCATTTTTTTTTCTCTTTCCTTACCACACAACTATCTTTTTTAATTATTTTTTCATTCATTCCTTAAAAACCGTGCAAAGAACCAAATGAGACATAAATTATGGGACGGAGGGAGTATTATTTTATTACTGATTTTCATAGTAGTTGTTTGAGCGTAACAGTGAAATAATACCAAGCAAAATACAACTATATACACGTTAAAATGCTTACTATTATTTATTTTTGAATCAGTTATATGGTGACAAATTCCTACCATTTATTTATTCTTTTTTAATCGTACAAACAGAATCTCGTTGGCTCTAATGATTGACGCTTATAATTAACCCTTGTCCTTAATACCATTATGGTTAACAATATTCATTTATTGATAAGTATTATATCAGCTCCCTCCCTCCCTCGATAACTAGCTAGACCCGGCGTGATCTTATATGTGTGCCTTCAGAAAACCAATATTCATGGCAATATATTTTTACAGTTGCCAGAGATTTCATTCTGTAACATTTTTTAAATAATTTTAGGTTTTTAGTTGTTGTTTCATTCTGTTGTTCAAATATTCCCTGCTTATTATTCTATTTCATACTATCATCATGCAAGTTCAACAGTGTAATGGAATTTTGCAGGATGGGATCTGTTTGTGTGGGATCCTCTTGACCCCATGTTCCCAATTTGTTTTGACTAGTGCCGTCCAAAAAACACTCCGAATAATCACACTTTAACACTAGCAGACAAAAGTACACTACCAGCTAAGCGATTGCAAGCCTGTCAACACGTATACAGGCAGGCAGCTTACAGTATATTTAATTATAAGCAACTTTGGACTCCTGGCCCTTATAACTAAATAGAAAATGTATCTCATGGATCCATCTAAAATGGTGCATTTATGGATCCCATATCCATCTTTGATCATAAAGCTTGATGGAAGTAGAAGGTGACACATGAATTTCCTAACTAATTGATAGTTGTTCAACTAAGGGTAGTTTTGTCCTAGTCAACATTTACTTTTGTAGAATTAATTTCATTTAATGCGTAAGTGTAGTTGATGTGTAAGTGTTAGATTGCATTTCATGTGATGAAAATGAAGGTTTCAATTTGTAATGTTTGTAATGTTTGTTATGTTTGTTATGTCAAAGTATGTTAGTTTTTAGGGGTAATTGTAGTAAATCACTATTATAATACCAGCCCTATTTTGCAGTAAACCACCATTTTAACAACTAATTACGAAATGATATAATATAATAGCGCAGTTATCAAAAAACCATCATTTTCACAACTCCGTTAGAAAATATAAAACACGCGCCATACGACACGTGGGTATATAACTTTAATTCGGGGTAGGGTAGAGGGGAATAATTTAATTGGCTTGAGAATGGGGGTTGTCCATTCCTTGACCAATTTTTTTTTTTAAAAAATACTCCCTCCGTCCCATTATGAGTGTCCCATTTCCTTTTTGGATGTCCCAAAATGATCTTCTCATTTCCTAAAACAGAAACTTTTTTACCTATATATTTACACTCTCTTTCATACTTTTTATCCCACTCATTCTCTTTCTTACTTTTTATCTCATATTTTTAATTTTCTTAAAAACCGTGAAAGTTCTCAAATGGGTCACTCAAATTGAGACGGAGGGAGTATAACTTTAATTCGGACAATTTCAAAAAACCACCATTATAATTTCTTACTTTGCAAAAAACCACCATTTTAACAAATGATTCGATTATAATATTCCAGTTATCAAAAACCACCATCTGAATATATAGGTAACACTAGGGAATGAGGTTGAGGCTACGATTGTAGCTATCTTTGATTAGTATGGCAGTATACGTTAATTAATTTATAATTCGTACTAGACACGAAACCTAATGGAAGCATATTTGTCGTTGTGGGTGTGGTGAGAGTTTAAAAGTAGTGACATGATAAATCATATTTCATAAGATAAAACGAGAAAATTATTTATATTTGAACCGTGCAGTCGATAATCATTAAACATTGATAATAAACTCTCAAACAAGAGTTTCCTTTTGCATGTTCTAATATTATTTTCTTCACTGACTTCCATCGAGATTAAATTGAAGCACCATATAGCTAGTAGATACTCATCAACGAGCAAAATTATCATATGAGCCTCTGATATAACATGAACAGTGCAGTTGGTAGTACTCTGATAATTAGTGATTAAAATGGTGGTTTTTCGTAAAACTAAGATTATAATAGTAGTTTTTGGTAATTAATTTAAATATAAAATAATATCTTATTGCCAAGCGTACACGCACTTAACGCAAGTTTTAACGGAATAGTATCAATGGTGGTTTACTGCAAAACAGGTATTATAATGGTGGTTTACTGCAATTACCCCTAGTTTTTAATGTTTTTGATTTCATTTTTTTCATCAACTCCTCTGAGATCCCTCAAACCAACCCATTTTTTCATCAACCCCCTAACCCATTTTTAGCCCACACACAAGCACTGCATTATGTAAACAATCTCTACAAGTTTTTAGATTTTGGTGATGATGGTAATGAGTTTGAACCGAATTTGGATTCGCAAGCTACCATACGAAAGATGGGTAAACCCAATGCAAACATAAAATGCAAACAAAATAGACATATTGTGTGGAGCATTTAATCCCAACATGATAATCGGTGTCGATGACCGCAACATAGTGAAGTCCAAGCAGCCTCCGCGGTTGTCCAAAATACGTAAGAAAATAGGCAAAACATTAAATCTAAAGACGAAATTGATGCAAAAATAGAATGTAAACATAAAATGCAAACACAAAATGCAAACATAAAATACAAAACTCAACAATCAAACCTCAACAATAAAAACTCAAACTTTTTATTGTTGTTTGAAGTGGTAATTGATGAGAGAGAAATGGTTAGGAGTAAAAATGTCGAGAGAGTGTGAAATTGATGATAGAGAATAAGTAGGCGTGAGAATGATGAGAGAGAGTGTGAAATTGATGGAGAAAATAATGGGTAGGAGTGAGAATGCGGAGAGAGTGTGAAATTAATAATTAATCAAATGACTTTATATCTTCACTATCACACACTAACCTAACTATCCTTCCATAATCAACCAAACTAAAAATACACAAATCATCACATGTGTCACTCTCTCACCAATCCTACATAATAGATGAGTGGTGGATTAATAGAATCCATGAGTCCACCAATATGAGTGGATCCATGAGATACATCAGATAAATATGTCACTATTTAGAATGATACATATGGAAATGTATCATGTGGATCCACCTAATTTGGTGGACTCATGAACCCCTCTTGCATTCGTTGATTGCATTTTTGCAATGCACCAGATTGTGCCAACACATTAATGAGACATATGAGTTGCACATGTTCTGCACGTGAGTTGCACATGAAAAATACAATGACGTGGTGCAATCTGGTGCATTGAAAAAATGCAATCAACAAATGCAAGAGGGGGTTCATGAGTCCACTAAAATAGATGGATACACATGATACAAGCTCTATACATATAAATAGGGAAAGTATCATGTGGAACCCCCCTTTCCATGGATCCATGGATCCCTCTTTGCAGCCGTTGATTGCATTTTTTGGATGCACCAGCTTGTGCCAGCGCATTAATGAAGCATGTGCAACTCACGTGTGTATTTGTCATGTGCAATTACGTGGCGCAATCTGGTGCGTCCAAAAAAATGCAATCAACGGCTGCAAAGAGGGATCCATGGATTCATGGAAAGGGGGGTTCCACATGATACATTCCCCATATAAATATTAGGGGTGGGCAAAAACCGCACCGAAAGTGTAAACCGCCCGCACCGTAAATGCGGGCTCGAACGCACCGCATTTAAATGGTGTGGTTGCGGTTTTAGTTTTCAAGCAAACCGCTTAATGCGGTGCGGTTTTTACTTTTCAAGTAAACCGCGATAACCGCACTGCACCGCATCATTAGAAAAACATATAAATATATATAATTAAGTATATTTAGTATAATTGATGTAGTTTTTATAGAATAATATAATGAATTAATTAGATAAACTATAATTATATACATTTATTATTACTAATTCTATCATATTTCTTTAAATATATGGTATGTAAAAGTGGGTGTTCTAGGAAGACGATTAACTTTTCGTAAGACGGTAGGACACAATCTCGATTATTCATTAATTATAATCTAACGGTTGAAATTTAAAGTAAAATAACCGTCAAATCCAACCGCCCCCGTGTTTTTCGCAAATCCAACCGCTTAGTTTAATTAAAACTCAACTTTAATCTCAACCGTCGATTTATTAAAAGTTTAAAATTACTTATTTTGTAATCTAATTACGTTTCAAGTGTATTTATAAAAGATTAATAGAAAGCAATTTTCAAACCACACCGCACCGCACCACACCGCATATTTCGGAAACCGCATTTTTTAAAAACCGCATAATGTGGTGCGGATATGGTTTCAAAAATAGTCAAACCGCATAATGCAGTGCGGTTGCGGTTTTACCCTCAAACCGCACCAAACCGCACCGCGCCCACCCCTAATAAATATGCCAGAGTAAGGGATTAGATCATGAAGAACGATAAAAATTTGTAAGATGAGAAGACATAATTTCAATCCAACTTGATTGACTTGAGATTCGATTTATTTTTAATTAATTGGGCGGTTGGATTCGACGGTTATTTTTTATTTAAATCTGATCTGTTGGATTATTAGTAATCAATCATCGAGATTGTGTTCACCGTGTGAGAATAAAGAGAATGTTAAAAATATTTTATTGATAGATTTTGTAAAATAATACAAAGGGTTTATATAGAAATGCATGTGCTAATAATTGATTAGTAATAAATATACATGATAATAATGATAGAAGACCAATTTGCATCAAATGATTGCATTTCATTAATGGCTGAGATTGTACCACGTCATTGCATTTGTCATGTGCATGTCATGTGCAACCACATGTGCAACTGACATGTCTCATTAATGTGTTAGCACAATATGATACATTGGTAAAATGCAATCAACTGATGCAAATTGAGTTCTATGAATCAATAAAATAAATGGATCCACATGAATAAAACTCTATATAAAAGTGGTGGTAGAAACTTGTACAGTAACATATTAGCTTGCACCTCGTAGCACCTTAAGTGGATGATACGTCCTACATTTATTACAATATTAATAGAGAAGGTGAACCTTAAGTGGATGATACGTCCTACATTGATTAGGAACAAGAGTTAAAGTGATGAACTTTTGGAAAAACAACGGTAGTGCAATCGTTCACCTCCAGCTTAAACCATTACCTCGGACCTTTTTGGCCAAAGAGTCAGCTAGGGTGTTCGCATCTCTTCTAATAGCAAATAGCTTCCAGTCGATATGTTGTGCTAGCAATTGTCTGCATCTCCCCACTCCTCATAGCCTTAGAAAAACAATTGATAGCAGCAACCGCCTTCGAACAATCAGACTCCGGTATTATTTTATTAGCCCCCAGTCTGTTTGCCAAGAGTAGACCTTCCTTGATTGCCAAAATCTCTCCCAGACAAACACTATAGCAATTATCCAGGGCTCTTATAAAAAGACCGATAACTAGACCATAATGATCCCGAGCTACAGCCGCAATACCCGCTTTTTTAGTATGAGTACAGTAGGAAACATCCGTATTAATCTTAACCTCCTCATAGTTTGGTCGTACCCACTGCAGTTCGTTCAGCTGGTCATAAGAGTGTGTGATTAGTCCCATAGTCCTTTAGCATCAGTTTAGCTTTAACTACCACAGTATGTGGAGACCATATCTGATCCCCCTTAAGGCTTCTGTTCCTGCAAAACCAAATAAGGTATAATATTATCAGGATGTAACCGAACTGAGTTATTGTCATTGTCCTATGACAAAAGAATAGCCAATCCACCGTGCAAAAATTGTCTCCAATGCTACATCCTGTAATCCCAGAAGCTACCTAGACACACCTGGACCACCAGCAATCAAAGAACACATGAAACATAGTTTCGTTTCTATATCCACAAAATAGACATGGCCTTTTAATACAAATCTGTCTCTTAACAAAAAGGAACCAACAGGCAGACCGTTATGGTACAATTTCCAACCAAATATACATATTTTCCTTGGCAAGGGAAGTTTCCAAAAAGTTTGCCAAAAAGGCATAATAGGCCGCCTGTCCGATTGCCGAGGATCTGAATACATGGATGCACATTCGCTTTGTCTGGATAAGTTATAGGCTGCTTTAACCGTGAACTGTGTTGTGGATGATGCAGTCCATTCTCGAACTCCTTGGCTATTAGCTATTGATCCTGCAAACACAATATTCCGGACTGAGAAAATACTCTTCCAAAAATAAGATGGTTTTCTACCAAGAGAAGCCATATCAATAGTACAGCCCGGAAAATATATGCCTTTAATTATCTTAGCAACCATACTATTTGAATCAGATATTATTTTCCATAATTGTTTAGCCAATAGCGCCTGATTAAAGTGGAACAAGTCCAAAAAACCCATTCCCCCATCTTGCTAATTTGGAGTATAAAGAAGACTGGACTTAATATAATGTAACCCTGCTGACGACCTACCCCCATTCCACCAAAAGCCAGTAATAACAGATTTTATTTTCCGAAGAATAGTTTTTGGAATAAGAAAGCATTGCGTGGCATAGGTTGGAATAGCACTTAACATAGATCTGATCAAAACCTCCTTTCCACCAGAAGACAGACACAAAGTTTTCCATCTAGTTAGCTTATTCATAATTTTGTCTTGAATCGACTTAAGCACTGAACGCTTATTATGACCAAAATAAATTGGAAGCCCGAGATACTTACAGTGAGATTGCACCAATTTAACTCGTACCACCTCTAAAATTCCTTCCTTTATATCCGCAGGCACATTCCTGCTCAAAACCAATTCAAATTTATCAAAGTTTACTTCCTGGCCCGAAATAAGATTATAGGTACACAATATCTGTTTAATAGCACGGACTGCAGAAATGGAAGCAGTAAAAAACAGTAAGCAATCATCTGCAAAAAACAAGTGAGAAATCTTAGGAGCATTAACAGACAATGTGATCCCTTCTATTGTGTGAAGACTATGGGCCATACGCAACTTATGCGAAAACCATATTGTTAGTAAGATGAAGAGGTAAGGGGCAATTGGACACCCCTGGCTCAGTCCTCGTTGCGGTGTGAACTCAGATGATAATGTATCATTCAATTTAATCTGATAACTAACACTAGTCACAAACTTCATAACCAACGTAGCCCATTTCACAATAAAGCCCATCCGTAAAAGTAACTTCTCAAGGAAAGGCTACTCAACTCTATCATAGGCTTTAGACATATCTAACTTTAGAGAACCCCATCCTTTACGAACTTAATTACTTGTGTTAAGGAAATGCGCAGCCTCATGTGCTATAATAATATTGTCTACAATACTGGGCCCCTTGATAAAAGCACTTTGCTCAGGGGAAATTACCTCGTCCAAGATGTGAATTAGCCTATTCGCAAGCACCTTCGAAATAACTCTTGCTAGCACCTTACATAGGCTAATAGGTCTGTAATCTTGCACCCGCTCCGGTCCTTTAACCTTTGGAATCAAGACAATCATTATCAGATTACGAGAAGGATTTAATACACCAGAATTCAAGAAACTCAAAGCTTCAGAAAGAAAATCGTTCTTAATTATGCCCCAAGTTTTTTGAAAAAATAGTGAAGAAAATCCATCACAGCCCGGAGCTTTATTAGATCCTAACAGAAAAACAGCCTTAGTGACCTCATCCTCCGTGAAGGGAGCATCAAGAATTTGATTATGCTGATCAGTAACTCTCGGGTTTAAGGACTCAAGCTCCCTATCTATTAATGCATTACTAGGCTTCACAAATTTGTAAATTTATGCAAAATAGCTAATTATTTCATCAGCTATTTCATCTTGGGACTCTAGCTCAACTCCTGACCTTGATGTTAGAAGGTAAATGGTATTACGTTTATGTCGAGAGGATGCCCTCTGATGGAAAAATCTTGTATTTTGATCTCCTTCTCTTAACCAATTAATACAAGACCTTTGTCTCCAGAGAACTTCCTCCCTATGAAACCATTCATCAAGCTCAGTCATAAGCTCCTTTTCTTTGTCTATTACTTGTTGATCTAAACTTACTTCGACACAACTCTAATGTCTAACTCACATTTTATTTCCTTGATCTTTTTCGATACATTTCCAAAACAATTTTTATTCCAGCAAATCAACTCAGGCGTTAGGTTCGCTAGTTTGTCAGAACATTTTAAATCACGCTCACGATAAGATTACCATTGTTCACTAATAAAAGGAATAAATGAAGGGTCCCTAAGCCACATCTCCTCAAACCTAAATAATTTACTACTCCTCCTTTTAAATTGATAATTCAACATAATAGGACAATGGTCCGAGTGATTAGCAGTAAAAAGCGTTACCTTGAAGAACTTGAACTTAGAAAGCCACCCATCATTTGCCACAAACCGATCCAGACGAGCTTTTACTTCGTCATCTCCACTCCTCTTATTTGAAAAAGTAAACTTGTTGCCTTGATTACATAAATCCTGCAAGTTACAGTCCATCAGAACAGAGCGAAAATCAGCAATTTGTTTATTTCTCTAAGCATGATTGCTAACTACTTCATGCTGACTGATGACCTCATTAAAATCTCCATATACACACCAAGGAAGACTGCTAATAGAATTTCAGTATCTCAAGAACTGCTGAAGAGCCACCTGATCCAGGATAGCAGATCGAGCTAGGGTTGTTTGAATTTGAATTAAGGGCTTGGTTTGTAATTCGTTGTTATAAGGGCTGTCAAGTGTAATTAGATAGAACATGTAGAGCAGTCTTGTAATTATGAAAAACCCTGTAACAGATATAACGGATTGACAGCTAATGCAATTTTACACGTTTTATCGCATTTCTGGTTTTCTTGATCGTCTCCGGCGATCTCTGGTTTTTCCGATCGATCAATCCTTCGATTTCGACATGGTATCAGAGCCGATTTGCGTGATCGAACTCTGAACTTGATCTCTTGTGCGTTTTCTTTTGATCTGTGCTGAGAATGGGAGACTCTGCATCAGGAATGGCGTCGGCAGCGGTGAGTCAGCGATCACTGACCGATGATCCCTTCGTTGTAAGCAGCTCTGAGAACGTCAGTGCACCTCTAGTGAACAAGCCTTTAACTGGCTTAAACAACTTCATATCGTGGAAGAGAGCTATGGAGAGAGCTCTTGCGATAAAGACCAAATTAGGGTTTGTTCGAGGAGACTTTCCCAAACCTTCTGATCCTTATGAGTTGGCTCGCTGGGAGAGATGTGATAATGTGATTCTGACATGGATCATCAATTCTGTTTCGCCTGAAATTGCTGAGTCACTCAATCATTCAAAGGATAGCATGCAAGCTTGGTCGACCTTACAGGTTCGCTTCTCTGGATCTAATGGTCCAAGATTGCTAGCGTTGCATAGAGAAATCACGAATCTAACTCAAGGAGAGATGTCAGTAGGTGACTATTATGGAAGATTGACTCAGATGTGGGGAGACGAAGAAGCATTAGAAGAAGATGATCTGTGTGATTTAGGCATGAGATGCAAATCAACAAGAGCCATGGAGGCAAGAAAGACAAGGGCAAGGGTGATGCAATTCCTCATGGGACTGAATGAGATTCATGAACAAGTGAGGACTAACATTGTGCCTCGCCAGCCCCTGCCTACAGTTGATGAAGCCTATGCAATGGTGTTGCAAGATGAGATCCAAAAGGGAATTACAAAGGCTGTGACTCCAGATATCTGCTATGTATGCTGGCCAAAACTCTTCACAGGGTTCAGGTCAGTCTCAAGGTAACAAGAACAAGAAGAACTTAGTGTGTTCTCATTGTCAAGCTACAGGTCACACAAAGGAACGTTGTTGGAAGCTGATTGGGTATCCACCAGGCCACAAGTTTCATAAAGGAGGAAATTCTGGTAAAAATAATAAAGGTGTAGCTAGTAATGTTGTGACTGAACAGAAAAATGCAGGTACTGGCAACAATGCAGATGCAGCTACTCAGTTTAGCTCCATTAAAATGAGTCAGGCACAGCTAGACAAATTGATGGCTTTTCTCACCAATGCGGAGCACAACTCAGAGCATGTAGCAGGTATTACTTGTCTAAGTTCTACCAAAGTTAATAAGGATATCTGGATCCTTGATAGTGGTGCCACAGACCATATTACACCACATGCTCATTTGTTGAATGATATAGTCTCTCTTGAAGTTCCCTATACTGTGGTGATGCCTAATGGGAAAACTGAGTTAGTCCATTCAGTAGGAGAGTGTCAGCTGAATGAGTCATTACACTTATCTGGTGTTCTGTTGATTCCAAATTTCAAGTTCAACCTTATTTCAGTGGGGAAGTTAGCCAAGTCATGCAAATCTATTATTCAGTTTACTAATTCGCATTGTTTCATCCAGGACCAAGCAAAGAAGAATTTGCTGGGGACTGGTGAATCAGTACAAGGATTGTATCAGATGGTGCAAGGGAAGTCAAGCTGCTTTCTAACTGGACAGAACAGAAAAAGCAATTTACTTACTTGGCACAATAGATTGGGACACATTCCTTTTCAAAGGATGTTTACCTCATTGAAACATGTTATTCCAGAATTACAAAAGGAACCTGAGAACTTTTTTTGTGATATTTGTCCACTAGCTAAACAGTCAAGGTTGCCATTTCATGACAGTTCTACTAGTACAAAATCACTATTTGAGCTAATACATGTTGATGTTTGGGGCCCCTTTAAAGTTCCCACTTTTTCAGGTTCAAGGTATTTCCTTACTGTTGTTGAGGATTTCTCCAGAAGTACTTGGACTTTCTTAATGGCATCCAAGAGTGAGGCAAGTGATCATCTCATCCATTTCTTCTATTTGATTGAGACTCAATTCAGTACTCACATCAAAGTTGTAAGGTCAGATAATGGATCTGAGTTTTTCAGCAGCAAGCTTCAGAACTTTCTTGCACTTAAAGGGTGTCTTCATCAAACTTCATGTGCCTACACACCCCAGCAGAATGGGTTAGTAGAAAGAAAACACAGACATATATTGGAAGTTGCAAGGGCTTTAAAATTCCGGTCTGGGGTACCTGATATTTTTTAGGGAGAATGCATCCTTACTGCCACTTATCTGATAAACAGGTCTCCTTTAAGAATTCTGCAAGGGAAAACTCCTTATGAGATACTGTTTTCATCAACACCTTCCTATGATCACATAAAGACATTTGGCTGCCTATGCTTCATAACAGATACAACACCTGGAAAATCAAAGTTTGACCCAAGAGCAAGAGCATGTATCTTTATTGGGTATCCTTATGCTCAGAAAGGATATAAGGTGTTTGATCTAACCAGTCATTCTACTCATGTCAGCAGAGATGTTATTTTTAAAGAATTCATCTTTCCATACAAGGAGACAATTGACAGCTATTCTACCCATCAGATCTCAAAAGATGATGTCTGCATACCTGTCTGTTCTATTCCAGAGAGTCAGAATTATGATGATCCAGATTATAGTATACCGGTGATTCGATCTGCTGCAACACAAAGAGATATGTCTGAGCAAGACAATACTCAGCAGAGCAATGATTCTACTGGACTCAGAAAATCATCTAGGCAGACCAAGCGTTCAGTGCTTCTAAAGGATTATCTATGTGGCAACAAGTTATACTCAAGCCAGCAAATATTCTAATTGGATTCAGGCAATGGAAGCTGAGATTAAAGCTCTAGAGATCAACAATACCTGGTCTGTTACTGATTTGCCTCCTGGTAAGAATGTTGTTGGATGCAAATGGGTCTACAAAACAAAGAGACATTCAGATGGCAGTATTGAGAGGTATAAAGCTCGATTAGTAGCTAAAGGGTATACACAACTAGAGGGGCTTGATTATCATGAAACGTTTGCCCCTGTGGTTAAAATGAATACTGTGCGAGCTCTAATTGCAGTGGCAGCATCTAAGAATTGGCCATTATTCCAGTTAGATGTGAACAACGCTTTCTTACATGGGGATTTAGATGAAGAAATCTACATGACTCTACCCCGTGGTTTCTATAAAGATGCAAAGGACAAACAGAAAGTTTGCAAGCTACACAAAAGTCTATATGGGTTGAAACAAGCATCACGCCAATGGTTTGCAAAGTTTCATGATTCCCTTATTTCATTTGGATTTACCAACAGTTTAAATGACTATTCTCTGTTCATCTACAACAAAGACAACCAATTTCTTGCTCTATTGGTTTATGTCGACGATGTCATTATAACAGGTACTTCCACTAGTCTCATCAACAGAGTGAAGGCCTATATTCATGATCAATTCAAGATTAAGGACTTGGGTACCTTAAAATACTTTCTGGGGATTGAAGTTGCTAGATCAGCAGATGGTATTTTCATCAACCAAAGGAAGTATGCTTTGGATCTGCTATCTGAAGCTGGCCTTTTAGGTTGCAAACCTTCATCCCTGCCAATGGACACAAAGCAGAAATTAGCACTGTCAAAGGCTGAACAACTATCTGATCCAGGTATATATCGTCGTCTTGTTGGGCAATTGATTTACCTGACTGTGACACGACCAGATCTGGCTTATTCAGTTCATGTACTCAGCCAATTTATGAACAGTCCAACCACTGATCATCTGCTTGCAGCACAAAAGGTTCTTCGTTATATCAAATCTACACCAGCTCAGGGATTGCTATATTCCAGTTCATCTGATTTGTCTCTCAGAGCATTTTGTGATGCAGACTGGGGCTCTTGCCTAGTCACGCGTCGCTCAGTATTTGGATATTGCATCCTGCTTGGAAGTTCCTTGATTGCCTGGAAAACCAAGAAACAGACTGTGGTCTCCCGCTCTTCTGCAGAGGCAGAATATCGCGCCATGGCTCAGTCTGCTTGTGAGCTGGTTTGGTTGCAAAGGCTCTTACAAGATCTCCAGATCAATATTCTGACCCCAATCTCACTTTTTTGCGACAACAAGGCTGCGATGATATTGCTCGGAATCCTGTATTCCATGAGCGAACCAAGCATGTAGAGCTCGATTGCCACCTGATCCGGAATCATGTGACCTCTGGGTTCATCACTCCGGTGTTTGTGCCTTCCGCTGAGCAACCAGCTGACCTCTTCACCAAGGCGATTTCCTCTGAGCAGTTACGACACTTATGTTCCAAGCTCTGCGTTTCTAACGTCCTTCACACGCCGAGCTTGAGGGGGGGTGAAGAGCCACCTGATCCAGGATAGCAGATCGAGCTAGGGTTGTTTGAATTTGAATTAAAGGCTTGGTTTGTAATTCGTTGTTATAAGGGCTGTCAAGTGTAATTAGATAGAACATGTAGGGCAGTCTTGTAATTATGAAAAACCCTGTAACAGATATAACGGATTGACAGCTAATGCAATTTTACACGTTTTATCGCATTTCTGGTTTTCTTGATCGTCTCCGGCGATCTCTGGTTTTTCCGATCGATCGATCCTTCGATTTCGACAACTGCCTGGAAAATTTCCGAAAACATACCACAGGGCTCCCATAAAATAGTGTAAATCTTATAGACTCACGAAACTGGATTGTGAAATCTATACGCTGAAACGAAAAGTTAGTCACTGTGAGATTGGTATGGCTATTCAAAGGATTGCTAGACCACCGGATCGACCTCTAGGAACCACCCAAAAACAGTAACTAAACCCTAGACGACACCGAATTGACTCCCATCTATTATCGCAAGTTCGAGTATCAATAAGAGATAATACCTGGGGTTTTGCAGTCGTGACAATGTCATGCAAACACGAATTGCCTGAGGCACCCCTAGCCCCCGACAATTCCAACTTATAATCCTTATTCCTCCTGGTGGAGCTGCGTGGCAGACTCCGCTTGTTCAATCGCATCTGAAACATTTAGATCAACAGCTTGCTGGTGTACTTGGTTCTTCTCTTCAATTCGAATCACAACATCCACCGGTACAGATCCAGAAACCTTTTTGCTCTTCTTCACTTTCACTGCTGAATTAGTTGCTTTGTTAAAATCACAAGATGTAGTATTGGATAAAAACAGTTGCCACTTTACAATTGCAGCTAAGTAAGAAATTCAAGATGCTCCAATGGAGTACAATTGCAACAATACAGTGGCCACGACCACGAATGATGGAGCCGAAAGATATCCAATATGATTGTAATGACTTCCACCAAATGCCAACTCAACTTGTGAGCAGAAACAAACAACAATTAGTATTAAACTAAGGGTATAATTCAGAAAACTATCCGTATAATAGATATACTTTCAAAAAATTACCGCTCAAATATCTATTTACATAAAACAACATCTATAAATTACGTCCATAGCATTTTACAACCCTTGTTGTTACCTTTTAATGTTTGTACTCATGTGCGGATGAAGTGTGTTATTTTAATTATTAATGATAAATTTCAGAAAATCACCTAAAAACACTCATAATTACAGAAAATAATATTTTTAATAATTATTTACAAATAAAAAGTACAAATATTAAGTTACATGCCTCGTTTACAGTCATCTAAAGGTACATCGATTTGAGTTTATGGTAAACATATTCATATCAATCGATGATTTTAATTATAAGAAAAACTTCATAAATTTTACATAAATTAAATAAAAGAATATATCCATGTTTTTGCAACTGTATGGTAAGTTTATGATATTTATATTTTAATAATACACATGATAAATTATTATCAATCCCTTAATTGTAGGGAAATATATTTAATTTTTGAATTAATATACAGGAAACAATGGTGAAATGAAATTGTTTATTATGTTTCTTGAATATTTGTTATTTGATTAACTAAAATATTCATATCATGTGTTATTATTAAATATAAATACCATGAAATGATGTACTCTGATTCATGAACCTTAATGTGTTATTTAATGAACAAAAAAATATATTTTCATATCACGCTATACGGGATAAGTTCTCAAGAGACGGTAAATATTTGTGAGACAGAAGGAATAAATCTCAACAGTTGATTAGATTAATCTGGCGGTTGAGATTAATTCTTTATATATTATAATTTGGCGGTTGGATTTGTAAAATGCACGGATGGTTGGAGTAGACGGTTATTTTTTAATTTAATTCTCAATCATTAGATATCAAAAAACCAATGATTGAGATCGTTTTCCTTCTTAAATTATTCTCCACACTAAACAAATACAATTTTTAAAAAAATTACCTCGAGTCGAATGTAGGAGATTTTTTTAATAGTCGATAGCTAATTAAAAAAGCCGATTGAAAGTCTACAAAGAAAAATAAGGAGTTTCGTCTTGTAATAGATGTATGTGTAGCAAGTAGCGGTCTAATGGCCATCCATCCGGTCTCTGATTTCAAAGGTCGTTAGTTCAAGCTTTCCTTAGTGCATTTTCGCCTTGAGTTTGGGGTTTGGCCAGTCCTTCAGCGAAGTAAGAATAAATTTGTAGAAAGAAAAAAGTAAGTAATAAAGACAAGTTGAAAGTTAATTTTTATAATAAAGTTAGTTGTAATCCTACTCCTTTCTTGAGAAATAGAAAACAATTCAAGCATTTGTATATTTATGTAGTAAATTGATTGCAAGTTCTAGTGGTTTTTTGATTTATTGTTTGGGTTTCCTAGGAGAGCACACTGTAATTTTTTCACGTTTTTCTACTTATACTCTAATAATTCAACAATACTGAATTGATTTATACATTAAAAACGAGCTATAGTTAATTTGTTCTATCAAAAGATGATTCCATTAGCCTCCTGATTGAATCAAAGTGTCATTTTTGAAAAAAGAGTTATGTGTTGGTCAAATCAATCCTCGTATGGTTTGGCAAGCCAGTGTTTTTTCATATCTAACTGCCCAATTTTATTAAAACAAACTTTAATATAAATCGTCAGATTAATCAAATAAATAATTGAGATTACGTCCTTTGGTCTTACAAATCTATATCGACTCTCTTTATCTGAGCCATATACATTGGGTTGAGTTCCTATGAGACGGGTATTTTGTAAGAAGGTATAAGTTACGATCTTAATAGTTGTTTTCGATAATCTTATGATTGAGATTAAGTTGTTATTTTAATTAGACTAGGAACAAGTTTGCGCAAAATACGGGACGCTTGAGAATATTATTTTTAAATCTCATTCCTTATATCGATAAAAATGAACGGATGAGATGATGTTCTACTAATCCAGATTTCTCACGTTATCCCGATCCCATATATGTATATACGTTATCATCAATTTACATTACACTCATTCCCTTTCTCTTGATGCTACACTAGGTCATTTAAAGTGTGACCCCCTAACCTCTAGTTAAGAATTTTTAACATCTAGACTTTTAATTTATAGATTTTCAATTTCAGATTTAAGGCCGTACACAATCATATAACTAAAATGGATCTTTTTTACTTTAATCATACCTTTTTGTTGGACTTCAAGAACCAAATAATTGATCATAGTGCGGTGCAATAGTGAAAATTGTTTAATATTAAGTGGCATATGGAGTTTTCCCTTCTATTCAATATAAATAATAGGTTTGGACTTCGTATTGGGCATTTAATTGGTTTTTCGGGAAAAAATCCTTTGTTATATCACAAATCGTTTAGTTGTATAGAGTTTAGAATTTACTTACGACACTTATATGTAGCTTATTTCTTATAAATAAATACATGATATTTAATAAACTTTGAGATTAACCTCTATGGGAAAAGGTTCAGGTGAGACACTCAAATAATTGTGCAACGGTAAGACTTTTTCTCATCCGTTCATTTTCTCAGTTTAACAGATGAGATTTGAAGTTAATATTCTCAACCGCCCCGTGTTTTGTGCTAACTTGTCCCCTAGTTTAATTAAAAAACAACTTAATCTCAACCGTTAGATTATCAAAATCAACGATTAAGATCTTGCTTACTGTTTCACAAAACATCTTTGTCTTACAAGAACCTAACCTAACCTCTATGATACCCAATGAATTCGAGTTTATCTTTTACATGTGACTCTTGTTAACCTAGTGAATTTTGAAATTTATCATAGGGTTTTGAATTGTTAATTCCTTTAAGGGTTTTTTGCCGAAAACCACACTCTCAATAGCTCAATTTTAACGAAACTACCCATTCAATTTTTTTGAGATAACCACTCATCAATTTCAAAATCGTTAAATCTTGACATCCTATCATCGGTTCTAGCGTCTTTTGCTGGAAAACTGAATGTTGACTAAATTGACTATACTTTAAATCTAATCTTCAACCCTAAAAAATTAATCTAATAACATTATAACCCTAAAACAAAATTAATTAAAGATTAATGTTGAGAAATGTTTTGATTTGTTGAGTTTGTAGTGATAGATTAAGGTTTGACTTATGAGTTTTTGGATAATTCAAGCACAATTGAAAAAGAATAAAGTCATATTAAGGTCATTGGTATTATTTGATAAGTATATTATTGAAATTTTTTGATTTTAAGCATCTCAACTTAGTCGACGGTCAGTCTTTCGGCAAAAGACGTCGGAAGCAGGGAAGGAGTGTCACAATTTAAAGATATTGGAATTTAAAGCAGGGAAGGGACGGTTTCGTTAAAATTGAGTTATTAAGAGATGTAGTTTTCGGCAAAAAACTATTTAAAATTATGATTTACTAACATTCATTTTTATTCCAAAACTCCATTTTATGAAATTCATGTATTTTAGTCAAAATTTATTATATTGAAAATGTCCAACGCTACCGACGAGCTCTAACCTATATTCGTAAATCTTAATATAATCCTAAATATAAGCATAATTTTAAAGTGTATAATTTTGAATTTATAAGCAATTCTAATATTTAAATGCTAACGAGTGGCAACAATCTCCACCATATATATAGTGTTTAAGCATATTCATGATCTTCTATATTATATGTGTGTAGTGATAGTAAAGGTTCTTCACATATAAAATGTAAAATCATGTGTAAACTATACAGATAACATTAGCATTCTCCTAATTTAATTCGACGACATAAAAGAAACGATAGTAATTTTACATATTGTAGTTGTCTAATATATTTGTGACTCCTGTTTTGGTAACCTTTATTTACGATTTAAGATTAAGGGAAAATTACAAAAACATCACCTGGACTACCACCCAATTTCAAATTAAGGATCGGACTACCTAAATTTTCAAATTAAAGACCGGACTACCTCAATTTTCAAATTGAGGACCAGACTATCTCAATTTATTTAGGTATAATTATCAATATAATGAAATAATTGAATTGATATAAAAATAAATTAGATCCAATATTTAATTTATAGTGTGAAGATCTAGAAGGACATAGCATATTTGTAAAACAGTGGGTCGAAATCTAAACAATTGAAATTTATCAGTTAACGGTTGAGATTAAAGTTGGTTATGAATAAAAATGGGTGGTTAATAAAAAAATAACTGTCAAATCCATCAACTCATATGTATTGCAAATTCAGCCGTCAATTTAATTAAAAACCAACGACTAAGATTGTCATTTGGTTTATGAAAATATATGATCTCTTGATCTTAACCCCTCATTATATAAATTCCATTCACCAGAAACTAATAATTTTAGTTATACATATTTGACTAATTAAAAATAGAATGCATTCATTATAGATAGTCTAGACTGTATTTTGTAATTTATTATTTTCAACTCAAGGATCTTCATATCTTAATTTGATCGATTAAAAACATCAACTAAGAAAATTCAATACTAACAAATAGCTATATATTCTAATTTTTAACATCATCAATTTATATAATGAGTATATAAATTAAATATTGGATCTAAGAGGATGGATAAATATATGTGAGACTTCAATTATTTCATTATATTGATAATTATACCTAAAAAAATTGAGATAGTCTGGTCCTCAATTTGAAAATTGAGATAGTCCGACCCACAATTTGAAAATTGAGGTAGTTCGGTCTTCAATTTGAAAATTGAGGTAGTCCGGTTCTTAATTTGAAAATTGAGGTAGTCCGATCCTTAATTTGAAATTGGGTGGTAGTCCAGGTGATGTTTTTGTAATTTTCCCTAAGATTAATTGACTTATTCCACATAGTCAGTCACAGAATTTTATTTTATAGGTTTAAGATTAATTGACTTATAGGTTTATTTACGATTTAAGATTAATTGACTTATTCCACATAGTCAGATTAATATTTTTGTCCTCATCTTTATTTCATGTCGAAAGCTATTTGATTCAATAATTAGTGGTTTTCGGACCATATAACACATTATATTGAACCAAATAAAACTTACTCGTAAAAAAGCACTCTTATGAAGTTATGATGATATAGTATAAGACACCACCCTTATATTTTATTAAAAAATCTAACCATCTTTGTCGAAGTGGGATTGGCCTAGTGGTTAGGCACCCATTATCTGTGCCAATAGGTCTCGGATTCGAATCATGGGATAAGAGTGAATTCCGATAATTCCTTTTAAAAAAAAGGAAAGAAACCAAACCAGAGGTTTAATGGAACCGAAAATCATTCGGTTCATTAAATTCACCCGGTCGTCGGTTCACAAATCTACGCCAACGCCATCAATCCAATCCTCCTAAATTGTAATCGGCGCATTAATCCCGTCGCCGCATCGACGACCTGAATTTGCATCCGCGGCGGTTACACGTTGAGGATAATTTAAAAACTTCAGGGTCCGCGATTTTAAGCCCATCTCGAAAGCAGCCCAGTATCAGTTAGCCGCGGACGTTTAAGGATATACTAACGCGGTAGTAATCTCTTTCGGGTCCGCGGGTAACAAAATTTTGCTGAAATTAGAAACCCCGAATTTGTATACTGTCTGAAGCTCCGTCGCGCGTCTCCACCTCCCGCTCATCGAAATCGATCTCCAACTTGGTCAGGTAGGATACTTTTGGTTTATCAATGTTTGTGAGTTAGTTTGTGAATGAGAAGGGGATTTGTGGATTAGGGTTTGTGTTTGGGAGTGGGCTCGAATTGGTTTAGGTTTTTGTGTGCTGGGGCTGAGTTTGTGCGGATTGAAGGTTTTGTGGTTGTCTTGTTGAGTGATTGGAAGAATTGGCCATAGAAAATCGAGATCGCGATCTGAAAAGCATTCGCGGACGTCTCTAGATTTCAAGCCGCGGACGTTAAGGATTTTGAAATGTGTTTAAGGGTCCGCGGAGTATATTGTTTTAGAGCCCGCGGGGAGCGCTGAAATTGTAATCGGCGCTTAATCCCGCCGCCGCATCGACGACCTGAGTTAGCTTCCGCGGCGGTTACACATAGCGGAACATTCAGGGGATTCCTTAATTTAATCTTTGTTAATCGCGCTTATGGATTCAGATTTTGAATCTCTCGATGATTTACTATCAGCGCCTTCTGTTGATGCTGGTGAGTGATGTCTTTGTATCTACTTTCTTTACGAAGACTTGCGTCGATTGTTCACCTTTTTTCACATGTTAGGTGTTGCTAGGAAGTTTATACCGAAGGCAAAAGGTCGACCCAAACCTCGTTCAAGTGTGGTTTCGTCTACTTTACTGAAAGTAAATCACGTGGATTCGACGACTTCTGCGCCGGAGACTGCTCGAGAGAATTTGGTTGAGTCGAATGAGTTGAGTTCTATGTGTGATTCGAATTTAATTGGTGGTTCAGATTGTTTGAGCAATGCAGATAAGATGCAGCTGGGAGCTTCTAAAAATCAAGATGGTTTGGTATTAACTGAACTTCCCACTGTCTCACGAGACTTTGAGAGTCTTTGTGATGGCAGTTTAAACAGTGAAGGGTTGCCATTTGAGTGGAGGTGATGGTTGTCAGAAGAATTCTGTGGAACAACAGCCTAATGTGGTATGATTTAATGGTTGTTTTTTCTTTTCATTAGGTACTTTGTAATTTGAATATATTGTTCACAATAGGAGGAATCTGCAAGTCTTACATGGAATCCGTTTGATGATATAGATCTTGGGCAACCTGCGAGTACTGGTAAGTTATAAGTTTTTTTGCTCTAAATGGTGTGTAAAATGCTGTACAGAATGATGCACAATGCGTGATTGTTTTTCTGAAAAGGGTACGAGAGGTTGTTACTTAAAGACTTCTGTTTTACTTTTTCTGTTCCTCCACCAGATGGCTGCTTTGGTGCTCACTTTTCACATGCAGCGATTGATGGAAGAAAGTTTCGACCCAAGCTCAAATCTTGTCCTGTGAAGGAAACCCTTACCTTAGCCAAATCTGGTCTGTCAAGCGTGTGAAAGTAAATAATGGATCTGATTCAAATCACAAGAGAAACTAATTTATAAATGTTTCTGGTAATGATGATGTGCCTGAAAGAAGCCATGAGGAAGCGTGCTACTTGATAATGATTTCCAGGACACCCCTTCTATTTTTCCTGCGGCTGATGATTATTTTTCTTTGAATGAACACCCTGTGTATGGTAGTGAGATTGGTCACTAAGTGCCTCTTTGCCTGAGGATGATACACATGTGGAAACTGCTCATGAAATTCCTGCAGAGAGGGTGAGGTTTCTTCTCTAATCCATGTCATGATTTTTATTGAGTATGGGTGATATAATTCACATAACTAGTGTTTACAGTTGCATGGCATTGACTATTAACTTGGAAATGAAACTAAAATGAATTTAGCTGTATTTAGGTTCTGCTGCGTTATGGTATTCTTCTTTATTGACATTGTAATAATTGGCGTTCAAACAGGTTGACGATTCTGTTCCCGCGGAAGTACTGGGAAGAAAGAAACCTCCTAGAGTTCCCAGAAAGCGTAAACCGCGTTCAACTCAAGCGAGTGAGGCAGTGGAAGGGGAAAATAATGGTTTACAGGGTGAACTTCGTGGTGATTCTGCTTTGGTTCAAGATGTCGGTAACAGTAACAATGAAGGAGATAATACCTGTCAGAAAAAAGGGGCAAAAAGGTCAAAAAAATCTACTACTGACAATGTGCAGCAAACCAGGAGTCGCAAGAAAGTGAATGACACATCTGGTGAGCAGAAAGAAAAGCCTAAAAAGAAATTTTCTCATTCTACTCGAGGGAGAAGAAAAAAAGGTACACTTTATCTCAAAAAAAGATAATCAGACTTGATGGTATTTTGTATGGGTCCTTACATGTGAGGATTTTTTGCATATTGTTCCAGTGGACCCTACACTTCTTGCAACCCCAGATGATGAAATTGACCACACTAGTGTTTCGTTCAAGGACCTGATCCTCCGTGCAGAATTTCTAGAGCACGAATCTGTATGAATTCAGCATTTTAGCTTTCTTTTAAATATTATGTTACATGCATGTTTGATTCTCTCAGATTTAGTTTTTGCATTGATATGCTTAGTTTTTCAGTTGAAAAGTGCACACCTGATGCCGAAATGATTTCTCATATGTTGAAAATTTATATTTCAGAAGAAGGCGCCTACTCATCCAAGTAAGCCAGTGGTTGAGCAAAGGTACTCTACTTATATCTTTAAGGAAATGAATTAATTATTCATGTTTTTATGTTTTCATTGTATTTGGTGTATATCCTAATGAAACTTAACTGCATTTACTCAAGGCTATTACATTAATCTCACTTCACCCACGTGTCAAGATTTCTATTGTTGGCTTGTTTCTTGAATATTATCTTTTTAAGTCCCTCCATTAATTTTCTAATGCTTGCTTTATTGTATCTGTATTAGCTAGGAACAATCCTTGGCATGTTAGACATGCATTATCTGGTTCCTTAGCTTCTCTAGCTTTGTACTGGTGATTCTGACACCACTATTGACAAACACGCTTGCCTTTCTATATTTTAATTTTTTCAGCTTAGTCTTATTTCTAATGTCGTTATTAGGATTGAAAGCCCTCCTCCTTTCGAGGATCCCGTCTACTATGGTGGGTGGAACAACTTTGACTCAGAGCAACCTGAAGAGTATGATGATCAGAACGTTGAGATTCATGAGGCTTCAACTTACTTCAATTATCATTCTTTTATGAAAAAGACTCCTAGAGTGGCTTGGTCAAAAGTAGACACTGAGTTGTTTTATCAGGTGCGTATATCTACAGGCTTCACATGAGTGATAATGGTCTTCTACTTTCTAATACCATGCTACACTATTAATTAATTTGTAGCAAACAAGAATATTAAGATTCTACAATAATTGCAGTTTCATAAAATTACATGTGAACTTACCAGATCATGTCTATGATGCAGGGCATTCGGCAGTTTGGAACTGATTTCACTCTAATTCAACAGCTTTTTCCCGGCCGAACCAGAAACCATATAAAGTCGAAGTACAAAAAAGAAGAGCGACAACATCCGCAAAGGATAACAGAAGCCATTGAAAATAGGGCCAAAGGTATACTGTTTAAATTTTTGGCTACATATACCATATTCCCTCTCTACAACATAATGCAATCAGCTCCTAATTGTCTTTTCAGGTATTTCACATTTTGAGCAAGTGATTGAACAGCTAAAAGCTGCTGAAGAGCAAGAAAATCAAGAGTTAAGTAACAACATGGATGGGGATGAAGTTAATGAGGACAATATTCAGGATACAAATTCGGAGCTCAATGTATGTTCCCTCTGCTGTTGTATTGCCTTAAAAATACATTTAAGCAAATTAGGATATGTTAATATTACATCTTTTAAATGCTAGCAAGATGCACTAATGTTTGACTTTCAAATTATGTGAAAGATGCTGGAAACTGGTCTTATTGATCATGATGCTTTTACAGGATAATTCTTCAGAAAGATTTGAGCAAGATGATGTGGTGGCTAAAGATGATGCAGAGGCAATAGATGCAACTGACTGGCAAGAGTCTGAAAAAATGGATGAAGATTATGATGAGTTCGTGTCGAATTATGTTATTCTATAAGGACACCTTAAAACTAATATATTGTTGATTTTGTATAACTCCCTTGTTCGACTTCAACTTTATCACCAAATTATACGTATGCTTTTTAACAAACCGGGACCAAACCAAGAGCACATATGAGTCAGTTAAGTGAATGCGGTGATACATGAGTGTATCATTTTCCTTTGAAATACAACTAAAAGTAAAGAAACGTGTAAATGGCCAAAATATGGAGAGAATGGCGGACATGCATCATTTAGTAAGATGGAATGACATGATCTCAGTCGTTGATTTTTTATCAATACAACGGTTGCCATTGGTAACCGTTCATTCCCAACCGTCCGTGTATATCTCACAAAATATGCACGTTTCTTTAGATTCCAACACTGTAGAGACTAGGGTTGGTCTTTTGGTGAGGGACCTGACAAAGAAACCTCAGGGTTAGGGTTCGAACCCTGGCCTCACCAAATTTCCTCAGATTTTTCTGGGACTTCATTCCTCGCGTCTGCGCGTGTGGAGGCTGTTTATTCTTTCCGCATATGCGTGGAAGCTGTTGATTTGATGCCCTTTGGATGTAATTGCTTGGATATTGATGGATAATTGAAGTTTCATTGGTGGTAGTGCCTAGATGGCTTGTGCGTTCAAAGTATTAGTTGTACTAGATGAATATGTAATATTTTGTACTCAATTGTAAACCCCACCCATCAAAAAAAACACTGTAGAGACTAATCATCAACCGGGCACAGAGGAGAATAGGAGGATCAATGTGAGCATGAGTGGACGAGGGAACTTGTACTTTTTAGGAAGATTTCAGACAAAAATCCTGAAAAGAATCTTCTTAGGTAATTCCATAATCCATATACTGACTAGTGACAAAAATTTACTTATGCTTTGTTTCGGGTAGCCTAAGGACAACCCAATCTGTCCGAGGTTATCGATAGCCGTAAGAGTCCCTCCAACGCCACAAATAGTAGCCATGAAGAGGATCAACATATCAATGTTGAATAAGGCTTACAAAATTGTGTAATCATCGCCTCTTTCCGGTGGTCTAAACACATTCTGAAGACAACCAATATGTTTCTCCACATTAGCCAGGACTTCCGCCTATGGCCGCGGCTGAGGCTCTTGTAAAACTGGAGCTTACTGAGTTACATTTTTCAAATGCAGAGTTTCAACTGATGGTGGTTTTATTGGAGATAAGGATTAGTTATTGTTTTAGCTGTCTTTAGCCCTTTTAGATTTGTATCGTTTCACTTCCTATTCCTAGCTCTTACTGTACATTTATGTATATATACGTCAATAATACAACATACAACATTCAGTGGCAATATCACGCATTCTTCTTACTCTTTCATGGTATCACGCCAGTTCTCCTCCCTCCTCTAAATCTGCTCCTCTTCCTTCTTTTACAATGCCGGCCGATCTCCCCATTCCAACCATGATACACATGGTTTCAATCAAATTAACCTCATCAAATTACCTATTATGGAAGAGGCAAATTATCCCTATGCTGACCTCTTTTGAACTCCTGGGTTATGTTGACGGCACTATTTCTCCACCACCTCTCACTATTCCGGCGCCGGAGGTTGCCACAGATCCCGCCGCTGTCCCTATTCCCAACCCGGATTATTCTACTTGGCACATGACTGACCAAAAGCTCCTTGGCGTTCTCTTTTCAACTCTGTCCGAAGAAGCAATGTCCGAAGTTGTTGATTGTACTTCTTCCCGTGCCGCTTGGATAGCTCTTGAGACTGCGTTCTCTCATGCTTCAACCTCCCGTGCTCTTCAACTTCGTGAAGAATTATTACTCTTCGTCGCGGAGACTCTACGGTTGATGAATTTGGCCGTAAGTTTAAAAATCTGTGTGAACAACTCTCCGCCATTGGCCGTCCGGTTGATGACCTAGACAAGAGCCATTGGTTCTTGCGCGGCCTTGGTCCGCAATATCTGAGCTTCTCTGATACGAGGATGTCTATGATTCCCGTTCCTTCCTTTCTGGAGCTTTTCAACCAAGCAAAGCAATATGAGTCTCTTCATCGCTCCATGGAAAGTTCGGCACCTACGCAGCAACCTGCGTTTGTTGTTTCTGACCATGGCATATCTTCCGCACAACCCTCTCCTCGTCACTCTGGTGGACGAAACAATCGTGGTAGCCGTGGTCGTGGCCGTAGACAATATCCTCCTCGCTGCCAAATCTGCCGCGGTGAGCATTACGCGGACAAATGCCCGCGATATCTTCGTCTCAGCAACATAGAACCCTCGGCCAACCTAGCCCAAACTTTTCAAGCTAGTTGCCACATTTCTGACCCGACTCCAGACTGGTACGTTGATTCAGGAGCTTCTTCTCACATGACGTCCCAACCATCTTCATTGGACTCGTCTTCTCCTTATAAGGGTAATGGTTCTGTTGTTGTCGGTAATGGCTCTACCTTACCTATCACTCATATTGGCACTCATCATTTAACACGTGATATTCATCTTCTTGATGTCTTGGTTGTCCCTTACTTGACTAAGAATTTGTTGTCCATCAGTAAGCTGACAAATGACTATAATGTTGATGTGTTATTTTCTGCAAATTATTTTCTGATTCAGAATCGAGCGACAAAGAAGGTTCTAGCTCAAGGACGGTGTGAAAAAGCCTTTATATTCTTGAACGAGGACAAACCGCTTTAGTTGCTGCATTGAAAAATAAGTCTTCGAAGGCAAGCTTTTCCTTATGGCATACTCGTTTGGGGCATGTCCCAATTTCTATTATTCAGTTATTAAATAAACTTGGTCATTTACAAGTCACATCTCTGTTACCCGATCCTGGACTCTGTTCCTCGTGCCAATTAGCTAAAAGTAAACGATTATCGTTTTCTTTGAATGAAAAACGAGCTACTCAGGTTCTTGACCTTATCCATTGTGATTTATGGGGTCCTGCACCAGTTAACACATCTGATGGATATCGTTATTATGCTGCCTTTATTGATGACTACTCCCTTTTACTTGGTTATATCCACTTCGGGCAAAGTCAGACTTTTTTGATATTTTTGTTCGCTTCCACAAGCTTGTATGCAACCAGTTCTCTACTACAGTGAAAGTTTTTCAAAGTGATGGGGGCTCAGAGTTTGTGAACTCTCGAATGAACAACTTCATAAATCAACATGGCATTATTCATCGACTATCCTGTCCCTACACACCGCAACAAAATGGTCGTGCCGAGCGTAAACACAGACACATTACCGAGTCAGGATTATCTATGCTTTTTCATGCCAACGCCCCCTCATCATTCTGGTTTGATGCTTTTTCTACTGCTGTTATATACCATCAACCGATTGCCTACAACTATTCTACATAACAAGTCACCATTCGAAGTCTTATTTGGCATTGTTCCAAACTATTCTAATTTTCGCCCGTTTGGTTGTCGGGTGTTCCCTTATCTACGAGATTATGCTTCTGACAAATTAGCCCCTCGAAGTCGTCCCTGTATATTTTTGGGCTACAGCAGCATGTATAAAGGGTTTCGGTGTTATGATCCAATTACGTCCCGTGTGTTTATCACACGTCATGCTCAATTTGATGAACTTTTTTTCCCTTTGCAACAAAATCATTTGCTACACGGTCCTCATCAACGTTGGATTTTATATCATTTTATGAGCATTTGTCAAGTCCATGCAAACATCCGTTTCTCCCTGCCAACAAATCTCATAATCCAATGGCCCACACTTCTGGCCCATCTCCTTGTATTGGGCCTGAATGCCCATCCATTTTTGTACCGCAGCAATCATCTCCTCCAAATCCAATTGAGCAACATGCGCCGACTACCGCTCCACCCACTCATCAATCTCAGTTGCCAACATCAATTAGTTCCGGTTCAATCTCTCCTCCGGCGATTACTCAAGCTCCAGTCTCGTCTCACCCGATGATTACACGATCAAAGGCAGGAGTCTTCAAACCAAGGCATCCGGTTCTCCTTGCTTCCACATCTCTGTTAACTGCTTTGGCAGAATCAAAGGAGCCTCGTGGGTTTAAACCAAGGAAATCGATGCGCTTCGTTTAAATAACACTTGGGATCTTGTTCCTCCTCCGCCTAAGGCTAATATTGTCGGATCTAAGTGGGTTTTTCGCACCAAATTTCGTGCCGATGGGTCTATAGAGCGCTACAAGGCACGCCTTGTTGCTCAAGGCTTCAGCCAACTCCCAGGATCCGATTTTCAACATACGTTCAGCCCAGTGGTAAAATCCTCTACTGTTCGAATAATTTTGGCTCTCTCCGTTCAGTTCCGATGGCCTCTACATCAACTGGATGTCAAAAACGCTTTCCTTAATGGTGTACTTACACAGCCTGTCTATATGGCACAACCGCCAGGTTTTATTGACACCATGTTTCCCTCTCATGTTTGTCGCTTAAAGAAAGCTTTATATGGTCTCCGGCAGGCTCCCCTTGCGTGGTTTCAACGCTTCAGTTCTTATTTACATACCCTTGGCTTCAGCACTAGTCGGTCGGATCCCTCACTCTTTTACCTTCATCAAGGTTCAGATGTCATTTTTCTACTTTTGTATGTTGACGACATAATTGTCACCGGCTCCAATTCTGCTTTGCTGCGTAAATTCATTGCCCGCACACAAAGAATTTGCTATCAAAGACCTTGGTGATCTTACATACTTTCTTGGACTAGAGATTACCCGCACCTCCACTGGTTTATTTCTTTCACAGGCCAAGTATGCTCATGATATTTTGGAACGAGCTGGACTCATTGATTCCAACCCTGTTTCAACCCCTCTTGCATCTGGGCAGTCGTTTTCTACAACCGGTACATTAATGACTGATCCGACTATTTATCGCTCCTTGGTTGGTGCTTTACAGTATCTCACTATTACTCGCCCGGATATATCGTACTCTGTGAATATTGTTAGTCAGTTCATGCAGGCTCCTACTACTGATCGCTTTACAGCAGTAAAACGGATACTTCGGTACGTTAAGGGAACGTTACATTCGGGTCTTTCTTTTACTCGTTCTTCTAGCAATTCTGTTATTGCTTATTCGGATGCCGATTGGGCTCGCTGTATTGATACTCGTCGATCCACCTTTGGATATGCTATTTTTCTTGGTGGTAATCTTGTGTCTTGGAGTGCTAAAAAGCAGCCCACTGTGTCGCGTTCTAGTTGTGAATCTGAGTATCGAGCCTTGGCAGACACGGCTTCTGAAGTTATTGGTCTTATGAATCTTCTTCGAGAACTGCGTTGTGTTCCTTCTCAGCGGCCTGTTCTTTTATGTGACAATAAGAGCGCCATTTTCATTAGTCAGAACCCAGTTGCTCATAAGCGTGTCAAACATCTTGACATTGATTGTCATTTTGTTCGGGGAATTGGTCGCTTCTGGTAAATTGGACACCAAGTTTGTGCCTTCCAATCTGCAGCTTGCTGACATTTTTACAAAATCTCTTCCTCGTCCTGCTTTCACTTTCCTTCGATCCAAGCTTCGAGTGTGTCCTCGACCCACATCTAGCTTGACGGGGGGGTATTGGAGATAAGGATTAGTTATTGTTTTAGCTATCTTTAGCCCTTTTAGATTTGTATCGTTTCACTTCCTATTCCTAGCTCTTACTGTACATTTATGTATATATACGTCAATAATACAACATACAACATTCAGTGGCAATATCACGCATTCTTCTTACTCTTTCAGGTTTTAGCCTTTTAGTCTTTTAGATATCGATTTCTTCCTTGATTACGGCAAGGACGGGGAGGAAGAGTAGGCAGAGAACAATGGCTGCACTACCGCCATACTCCAATCGAGTGAACTGCACTTGCTTTTCAGCAACAATGATAATCATGAGGAAGCCTGCTAAGGCTAGGGACATGTATAGGAAGTTGTAGAACACTTTTAGCTCATTTGCTTGTCTCACCACCTGATTCAAAAACAGAACAAAAACAGAGCAAAACAGAACAACCTTAGATTCCTCACCAAACAGAACAAGAGTTGATGTAACTTAGGCGGTAGGGTACCTTAATGATCCGAATAGTTTTAAGGAAGACGAAGAAAATGGCGGCCGGAAGCCAACCGATCATATGAATGAGAGATTTAGAGTCATCTTGATCAGTGTTAGAAATGTCTATTTTAAGCCCCTACTTTCATGCTTATTTCCTATGATTATAATGTAAAATATATTACTTTTGATACTTTGATTTATGTTTCAGGTCAAAAGCACGATTCCAGCCTTACGAAGGAGCATAAATGAAAATATGAGGAAAAGCACGTGAATTCGGCCTAAATCAGACATAATTTGGATCATTTCTGCAATTTTTAGACCGAGTGCACTAAAGTACTTGACCCGAGCTAAAGCAAGTCAAAGACTCATGTTATTCGACCGAGTAAATGCACTGCTCGAACAAGTCATCACGTGATCAAGACTCTTCGTATGGATTCTCTTCATTCACTCGACCATTTAATACAAGAATTAATTCAAGAGGATAAGCTAGACCTTCCACTTACTCGAAGATTTAATACAAGTGGTAAGCTACACTCTCCATTTACTCGGCCATTTATGATTAGGAGTTAAGGCAAGACCTTTCATTCATTCGATCCCTTTGATTGCTCTTCACTATATAAGCATCACAAGAGGTTTGAAGGAGGTTGCTGCCTAGGGGGCCGAAAACCCTAGTAAAGTGATTGTTGAAGTCGAGTAACCAAGTGAAGAAGAAGAAAGAGCCGAGAGAGCTCGGAAGACCGTTTGAATTATAGAAGATTGTTCAACTTAATTTTGTACTCGAGATAACGAGGAGATAGCAGCAGCTTGGAGCTCGACCGTGGATCATCAATCACTGAGAATTTCTAAACTTTACTCTTATTTTATTTACAATCGTTTTACTTACAATCGTTTGAACATGTTTGCATTCTCACTCGAGATGAGTGAGTAGTTTCCTTATGATGGGGATTTGATGAATCCCTAATGCTTATGAATAACTAGAACATGATTATTTAATTTACATGAATCAATTCTTGTATGACTATTATGTGTGTTGAATCATACCCGAGCACTACGTCTAGGTGTCCTGACAAAATGTCTAGAAGAGTAGGTCGAGTAGTATTTTCTAGGGAAGGACCGGAAGGTGAACTTAGACTATTTTAGAATCAATACAACCATTAGATCGAGTATATTAGCAAAGCGGGAGCAGCGAGTATATTTGGTGCATGAATGTATTAATAAGCGTATTTGGACAGATTAGTGAAAACACCGGAAGGAATGAAGCTAGTCGAGTAGATGTTTACAGTTTACGTGCGAATCCAACATTCGGAAGTGAGGATTCGTATGCTAATGCTACTCAGTCTAAATTCTATAATATAAATCCAACATTCGGAAGTGAGGATTTATATTATCATATAACTATACGTTCTAGATTAAATTGTCATCAAGAAGGAAATTCATAACTATAATTATATCTTGCTCGAGTGAAACCATAAGTATTAGTGGAGGATTCTCATCCTTGTCATAGTTTTTAATATTTGATAACAAATCTTTTTCTTTAAATATTGTCTTTAGAATAAATAATATTGCCCTTTAAAATAAATAAAACACTTAAGAACTAAATTGAAAGCTAGTAATCGAGTTTAAAGAATTGAAAGCTAGTAATCGAGTTTAAAGAATTGAAAGCTAGTAATCGAGTTTAAAGAATTGAAAGCTAGTAATCGAGTTTGAAATATAACTTGACTCCACTGTTCCCTTGGGTTCGACACTAGGTCACCCCTAGTTCGATAAATTCTTTTGAGTTGCGTGTTGGAATATTTACCTACTAAATTGCATGCGGTCACATCTCCATACTCAACATGATACAGCTGAGTGATAATAGCTCTACTCAATCCTAAAAATCCCTTCTGATTTAAGATCGAGCAGCTAATCTAAATGATTATTCGACCCCTAATTTCTCAATAAAAAAAACCCTAAAACAAGATTCACAAATGTAAAATACTCAAACGATTATACCGTGGTTATATCACCTGTTAAGGCCTTTACTCCACGTTGAGCAATCACTGTGCTCGGAAATTCACTAAGACAGTTGAAGATCAGCTCCGATTACAGCCACCAATGATGAACAAGCCTGAGTTGAACAACCCAACCAACAATCGAATACACTATCACTTTGAACAAACTCGCCAGACGCTCAAGCTATTCTCTACACTTCAAATTCTTGAAAAATCGCACCTCAAATCGAATCGCAAAGATGCCCTAGCTGCTCCGGATTTCAGTCCTTTTAAGTAATTACCAGATTCAATCCTGGCCATTGGTTTACTTTCAATTTCAGCCGTCCGATCTGAATCCGTGCCTATGCAAAACGACGTCGTTCAACTAAACTCCAAGTTCTTTCTTAAACGCTGCGTCTCGCTTTGAAGTCTCCACAAAACGATGTCGTTCCAATCAGTTCTAGACTCAGATTGTAGCTTCATTCAACAATCCTCCACCTGATGCTGCAACTTGAACAGATTGCTGCAAGTGTCTCAGTGAATTTCCATTTACAGTGATTCGCGCTCTTACCTGCCACTTCAGCCAATTCCCAACATATCCATACAATGTTTAAATTTTACCACAGACACCACCTTTGTACCCATGTCAGCAGGATTGTCATGAGTCAATACTTTAACAATCTTAACTATACCTTCTGATAGCATTGTTCTAATAAAATGATATCTGACATCAATGTGTTTAGTCCTATCATGATATACCTGATTCTTACACAAATAAAGTGCTGACTGACTATCAGTATAAATCACACCATTTTCAGATGAAATTCTAGATTCCTTAATTAAACCTTGCAACCAAATGCACTCTTTAACACTCTCACATATAGCAACATATTCAGACTCAGTGGTTGACAAAGTAACTATTGACTGCAAACCTGCCTTCCAAGCTACCCAGTTCCTCCCAAGAGTAAAGTAGAAAGCTGTAGTTGACTTTCTTGAATCCTTGTCTCCTGTAAAATCTGCATCTACAAAGCCAGCTAGATCAAATGTAGATGTCTTTTTACCAAAACACAAACTAACACCCAAGGTACCAGCTACATAGGAAATCACCCATTTTACAGCTAACCAATGCTCATGGCATACATAATTGACCCCACAGCATTTGCATAAGGGAAGCTCTCCATCCTCATCCTTTCACTATCTGTTTTGGGACTTTGACTCTTGCTTAAATCAAAATGAGCTGCTAATGGTAAGTAGTTTTGCAACTACCCATCCAAATTTATTTACTAACTTTTCAAGGTAGGGTTTCTGATGTAACTTTAAGGTATTACTACCTCTGTTTCTTTCTATTATCATGCCTAAAATTTTCTTTGCAGGTCCTAAATCTTTCATATCAAATACCTTATTAAGCTTCTGTTTCAAATTGGCTATTTTGACAATAGATTTACTGATCGGCAACATGTCATCCACATATAACAAGATATACACAGGACACTTATCTGCAAAGCTAAAATAGAAACAGGCATCATATTCACTCCTTATGAAGCCTATACTACAAACAAAACCATCAAATTTCTTGTACCATTGTCTAGGACTTTGTTTAAGACCATATAAAGACTTCTTAAGTAAACAAACATACTCAGGGTACTTTTCATCCACAAACCCAACTGACTGTCTCATATAGATTGTTTCATCTAGATCTCCATGTAAAAATGCAGTTTTTACATCTAGTTGTTCTACTTCTAAATCATAGTATGCAACAGCAGCCAACATTAATCTAATGGTTTTGAACTTAACAACAGAAGAGAAAATTTCAGTAAAATCAATACCTTCCCTTTGGGTATAGCCTTTAGCCACTAACCTGGCTTTATACCTTGGAGGATCTTTGCTGGTCATTCCCTCCTTTAGTTTAAACAGCCACCTGCAGTCCACCAATTTTTGATGAGCAGGCTTCTGCACCAACACCCAGGTGTTATTTACCTTGAGAGAATTTATTTCCTCCTTCAAAGCTTCCATCCAGCAAGCTTTGTCCTTTGTGCTTATAGCTTCAGCATATGTCTCAGCTCCACTTGGCTTACTTCCCTGGAAGCTATCAAAGCAGTAAAAATTAGTTCAGCTTAAGAATTATATCTTCTGTTTGGAACTATTTTCCTCCTTTCTCTATCTCTGACCAGTTGATACTCTGCCAATTGGTCCTGAGCAGCAGGTTCATGAAATTCCTCATGATCACTGAGATTATCACCTCCAATGTCCTCCACCTGATTTGGAGTTTCTGGATAATCTTCATGGTTATTCTCACTGCAATCCCCAATGTCATAATCAAACACTGTAGTTAGAGTCTCAGATGACTCATTTTCTGTTATGTCAATTTTCCTGCAAGGGAAGTTTCCTTCATCAAACACAACATCTCTGCTTACAATTATTTTGACTCCTGGTGAGTCTTTATCCCATAGCCTATATCCTTTTGTGCCAAAATCCTGTTGATAACCTATAAAGACACATCTCACTGACCTGGGATCTAATTTACCTTCTCTAGTATGTGCATCAGCAACACAACCAAGACCTTTAGATGACTTGGGCTTGGTACTTTCCCTGACCAAGTTTCCATTGGGCTCTTGAACTCCAAAATTCTAGGAGCTCTATTGTGAATGTGAGCAGCAACATACAAAGCATCTCCCCACAAGGATTTAGGTACCCCTGATGTAAAAAATAAACTTCTAACCTTTTCCAGCAAGGTCCTATTTAATCTTTCAGCCACTCCATTCTGCTGAGGAGTATGCCTCACTATTTTATGCCTTACAATACCAGCCTCCATGCATAAGTTTTCAAACTCTTGGCTGTAGAATTCCATGCCATTGTCTGTCCTTAGCACCTTTATTTTTAAGCCTGTCTGATTTTCTATTAGTGCCTTCCAATCTCTGAACTTTCCCATTGCCTCATCCTTAGTCTTCAGTAAGAAAACCCATATGAATCTAGAACAGTCATCTATAATGCTCATAAAGTATCTATTTCCACCAGGTGTTTCCACTGAAGCTGGACCCCAGAGATTGAATGTAGGTAATAACTTCTCAGAAGACCTAAATTGGCTAACAGGGAATTTAGTCCTATGCTGCTTAGCTTGAACACAGGCTCACAGTATGGGGTATGATCAAGTTTGCCCTTACCTAGTTGTCCTGACTTATCTAAGACAGCTAACCCTGATTTCCCAATATGCCCAAGCCTTAGATGCCACTTATAAGAGTCAGTCAATACAGGCATATCATTTAAAACATTACCTTTCCTTTGTAGTAGTATTCACCTTCCAGTATATATAGGACCTCCAATTTTTCTGCCTGTCAGAACTTCCTTTCTTCCTTTTATAACCTTTAACAACCCCCCTTCTGCTACATACTTGCAGCCTAGGTCATCCAAGACCCCTAAGGAGATCAAGTTTCTTCTCAGGACAGGGACACATCTTACCTTGGTAAGAGTTACCAAACCACTGTTGTTCAGCCTCAAGGTCACAGAGCCAATTCCTATCACTTGACAAAACTGATCATTTCCCATAAATACCATTTCATTACCAACAGGCTAAAAATCATCAAACCAAGATTTAATAGGGCACATATGGTAAGAGCAACCTAAATCCATGACCCATTGGTCTGTTTCAGGTTTATTAGAGATACTTAGAACTTCAGGTGTGTTTCCTTGAAGTTCTTTCGTCATGGCAACATTGGATTCATTCCCTTGGGAAGTCTTATCCCTGTTTTGCCATTTATAACAGTTTTCTTCAAATGACCAGCTTTATTACAATAGAAACATTTCCAGTTTCACCAGCCCCTTTATTTTCCTTTTTCTTGTCTGTTTTAGCTTTAGACTCAGAATTACTAGACTTATTCTAATTCTTATTACCAGGCACATTACCTTTACCCTTTAGATGATCGAATATTGTCTTAAGATTGTAATTAAGGAAAATAAACAGGTAATATGCAATATTGAAATTACTGAATAGTAAATTTGAAAAAAAATTGAAATAGTAGAGCGGAGTAAGAAATACTAGATCGTAAGTGACTGAGGCACGCTTGGCGCTTTCCTTAAAATAATATTGCCCTCCCACTCGATGTTGGGTTTCTCTAGGCAATTTGTCTCCCAGGATATAATAGTCCAACCTTCACTCACATGCACCTGGTGTTAAGAAGGCGAATGAAAGACTATCTTCAACCATCACCGACACCAAAATATAACTACAAACACATGCAGGGAGGATTGAGGTTTTCACAAAAATTTCTTCTCTTTTATCAAAATAGGAGTCATCCTCCTTAAATATAAATATATAATTGGTAACCACTCATGATATAAAATCTATTTAAAATATTTTGTTTAAAACATTTTGCTTAAACATTTTCCAACATATTTTACATGGGAAAGAATCTAGGGAGACGTATATATATGTGAGACTGAAGGAGGTAATCTCGCCGTTGATTTGATAATTCTGACGGTTGAGATTAAAGTTGGTTTTATAAAAAATTGGGTGGTTGGGTTTGCAAATAACACGGGTGGTTAGATTTTACGGTTATTTAGATTAAATCTCGTTCTATGATTTATTTATAATGAACGGTTAAGAATGTGTCTCATTGTATTACAAAAACTTATTCGTCCTCCTTATCTTTACTCTATTTTACATTATATAAGAATATAATTTTTTATATATTTAGATATTGGAAAGAGATCAAGGAGGGCATGAATTTATACTTAGGACAATATGACATCATCTCAACCGTTGATTTCTAATAATCTAACGGTTGAGATTGATAACCGTCATTCTCAACCGCCCGTGTATTTTGCATACTAAAATACCTATTTAAATTAAAGATCAACTTAATCTCAACCGTTAAATCAATCAAAATCAAGATATAGTATCCTTCCGTCTTACAAAAATTACTTGTCCCTCTGGATCTTTACTATTTATATATAAATAGATAAATATAAAGTGAATTAAATTGTATATTAGGCTATCGTTGACGATTATTTTAAATTTAGTTAAATTAGAGGTTACTTTGCAATTATGATAGAACAAGGAAGAACATAAAATCAAGCGTTAATTTGATTAATCAGACGGTTGAAATTAAAGTTAGTTTAATTAATTAGACGGTTGAATTTGCAACAAATACACGCGGTTGGATTTTAATAGTTATTTTTTGTTTAAAGCTCATCCGTTAAATTTGATGTTCACGACTCTACCTCTACCAAAGTCCATTGTCTTAACTTCAACATTCAGAAAGTGCTGAGCAGATCACCATCACAGTTAAACTCGCTCCTCTGGGAAGTTTCCATTTAGAAAGTGCAGTGTAGATTAGACACACTGCACTTTCTAATTAAGTTGCACATAAAATTCCACATACATTTCACATAAAACATATATAAAAGTCACAAAATGTAATTTACCAGCCAAGTATTGTATAGCACATTTCAAGAAGAAATGTTACGTGAGTAACAGAATCCACAAAACTACATCCATAAACCGCTGCTTATAAGATACTTCCGTGGCTTGTTATTCTTATTTTCAACATCGACAGTCTGCATACTATACTCACACATAGACATATTATTTAGAGGTGAACGGAATAAGGTGTTGTACCATACCGCAACAGAAGCTGAACCCTCTTTTTTTATGTCTTCACTGACATGCTGCTCTTCGTGCAAAACTGTAACTCCCCATTTAACAACACCAGAAGCAGCGGAGATCTTGAGCAAGTCACCATTTTCTATATCTCGATTCTCCGTGACGTACCAATGACCTAACCAAGTTAATGTAATTTCATGAATCTCCCTGTCTAACCATTCACCAGCTGATAAGTTCAAAGTCCATGTCCACATTCTTGTCACATTTTCAACAGTCACAGCGTCTGTAACAAAATCCCTGTCGGGTGCTGAAACCACAAAGCCTATATTAAGCGCTCGGATTGGCAGCTCATTAATCGGAACAGTATATAAATACTCTGCTACAGATTCTGTCTTCTCGAACCACTTTGCTACATGATCACCTAAAAGGTAAACTTGATATGTTCCCAAATGATAAGATCCCTGATACCAACGTAAAAGAAATCTAAGATATATAAGAAATATGTTGGATGGAGAATACCTGAAAATAACAAAAAAATCTCACCCTCCCAAAGTCTATATCGTCGTTTTCAAACTCCGAGATGCTTCCATAGTCAAAGGTGTTCAAGTTAGGAAAGCCTAAATACTTTGCTCTAGTTCCATCCATGTTGCGAGTCCATTCAATTATAAGTGGATCATTACAACCATAATCTATTTCAGCTAATTCATGACATCCAAATGCATTTATGATACGCATTGTGCCTGGTTCATAGACATAAGTGATTTTTTCCAACGAAGAACAAAACTCTACACTCACCTCACAACTCCGTGGCAGGTTAGAAACTGTTTGAAGCTTGAAACAATGCTGCAAAATCAACTTCTTTATCCTAAAGCTGGCACAGACATCGTTACTATTTAGCACATGAATTGGGTTATCACTGAGATCCAAGTATTCTAACGAAGGTGCACATTGTAACCAATCCAAAAGATTGTCGGAGCATAAACCACAACTTGCCAAACTCAACCTTGTCAAGGAAGGAAGATAAAAATTTAATGACATACAAGGAGGCACAAAGGGAACTCCATACCGCGGTAATGATGATACAATGGAATTTACCGATGACTTCATTTGACTAGGGGCCATAGAGAAGTTGAAACAGCCAGAAAGATTCAGATGTTCAAGAGAAGATAACTTGTATACCGGAAAACTCATAAGGCTTTTACAGCCATTCAAGTTCAGTATAGAGAGTTTCTTCAAATTCTCAATGGATTTGTGCATCATTACCAAACTTACACATCCTTCCATATTCAGGTGTGTAAGGTTTCTCAAGTTTCCAAGTGATTCATGGACCTCCACTAAATTTATACAACCTTCAAAAAATAGGGATTCTAACAAAAGAGCTCCAGACAGGTCCGGAGTACAAGCCAAGTGCTGCGAATGACTGAAGTCCAAGATACGGAGTGCACCCATGTACTGTTCGTCAAGGATAAAAGAAATTAATTCAAGATTCCATCACAGTAAGTACATCGTAACTGTTAAAACCAAATATTGAAAATATAGAAGTATTGCACTTGGGTACCTTGTAACCCTCCCAAGCACGAACTAGACAACTTGTCTGCATTTCAAGTACCACAAGCTCTTCAAGGTTGAAATTTGGTGGAATAGATTGCAAAGGGCACCGTAGCCATACCAACCATATTAATTTCTTAGGAAAATCCTCAAAGCTACCATCAAGATGCACATGATTGAGCAGGAGCAAATTTAAGTTCAACATCATTGCAAATGAGGATGATTTCACTGACTCTAAATTTAAGGCAGAGGCAGAATGTTTCAAATACTTCATATAACAGAAATCCAACGAGGACGTTTGGGAGAATTTTCAAAATTCTGATACCTATACATGGTGTAACTATTGGGTTTTGGAAGATTAACCCTTAGTCCTCGTATGGCTGACGTTCCCTATAAGAAGAAGACAATATTGAGCATAGATATTGAACAAAAGTTATAATGAGCAAGTGGAGAGTAATGTCGGAGTCGGAGATTGCCAACCTTTACATTTTGCAGTACATATAACGAGTCCCAGAGCTCCACAATTTACTACGTCTCCCAGGTTCGTTAACTGACTCCTGGCGAGCAATCTCCTTTCCCATCTCTTCAATTGACAGATGCATCACTAGCTTGTCGAAACAATCAATTGTCACAAGAGACCTGTTGACAAGATTTTCAAAACCAGAAATTCGTCTCAACCCACAACCCTCCAGCACCTTAAGTGCATGTCTTTTATCCACCCCGACAAAGAAGCAAGCTATGTAAACAAACAAATCCTTAGTGTACTCATCTTCAATGCACTCAAAGCTCAATCTAAAAACATTAAACAATTTATGATCTGGATAGGCTTTCAGCTCGTTTAAAAGATTTCTCCACATATCTTCCGTTTCGTTACGTAGTAATGGTCCCAAGACGTGAAGTGCTAAAGGAATTCCTTGGCAGTGTTGCAGAAATCCATTAAGAAGTTCTTCTTGATGATAAAGAAGAGGAGCATCAATTTTAATAAAGGCTTGTAACTTCAGTAGCTCCTTTGACTCTTCCAAA
>QZGG01001191.1:0-75687 GCA_006409495.1 Sedum album
CCAGAAGATCGGCCGGTGCAAAGAATGACTGTAAAGAGATCAAAGGAGTATATCCAAATGATCTCCTGAGAAATGCTGCAAGATGCAACAACTTGTTGAATTCCCATTTGAATTGATAGGAAGAATTAGTGAGAATAGATAAACAAACTACCACCATAAATTATGAGAGGATTCTGCTTACTCCGCAAATTGTGTTTTTTCTTCTTATTTTCTTATTCTAATTTTCATAAATATATAATTTCTATGATTTTAATTTCTATTTCATCTAAATTCGGAAGCTTTTTTTTCCCTCCTGCATGTCACCATATTGGGTTTCAGCTTCAAATATTGATGTTAAATGGCTCTGCTCAGCTCATTTGAGGAGTTCTGTACAACAAGTAAATTACATACAGAAACTTACCCAAAAAAATTGGACTGTCCGGCTCATGAACTTCTACTTCACTGATATACAAGTGCCTCAACGGCTCCTCCAAAGTATTAGCTTTGATAACTCTCCGGTACCTTTGACATGCAGAAAACCAAATGATAATCCAAAATCACATATCGGGTTTCATACTAGTTACTAGTGCAGTTGAACTAATCCAGCAAATTAAGGAATGCGTTACTGATAAACGAGTACTTTACTTACTTATAAACTGATATGCGAAGCTCCAACGACATTTTCTGTATACGATTCAAGCTATCGCTCTCGAATCAAAACCCAGAACAAGAACCCTAATCGAATCTAATTGGACCATAATCCCTAAAATCCTATCAATTTTCTGTCAACTAAAAACGACGTCGTATGGTTTCAGCAGCTTTATCCCGCCCTTGGACTGAACATGGGCCGAAATCACTCGGCCCAACCTAAACACATTCGCGCCAGCTCCCCAACGGTCAACCGCTTTTGAATACTTACTGGATACGGCTACTGTCAACGATACTTGAATAAATTGTGCAATACCCAAATTTCAATGTTGTACTTAATTGCAGAACATGGCAATAGACAATCTCAGTCGGCCCTACGTCGGTTGCCATAGTAAACATGGTGCTAGTTAGTAACGCATTAATGTACAATTGTTTCATTTATGGTTTACGTACCCTGTCAGCAGGGACTCTGAAAAAGCAAGTAATGTGGGCACAGGACACACACCCATGAACGCGTATTTGCCAGCTATTTTAGCTCGAGATTGAAAGACTAACTAATACCAATCAACATTGTGGGTTTTAAACAAGACAATGAACATGCTAATATTTCAAAAACTCAGCTGGCTAGCTAGCTGGCTAACCAAGTCTGATTATTGAAGACAATGCATTCAATTTCAAAGTCACGGATTTAGTTTACCGGCCGGGTTTTAGGAGATAATAAATTAGGATGTAGAGAGAGACACTGACATTTTGACTTTAAGATTAACAGTAACATTTAAGTCTGAGTACAGATTTAATGGAGTACGCACTGCCACAACTCACAAGTGCCACAATGTTTCAGAAAGGTTAAATTATCGACATACATGTGAGACACCAGCCAGCTAACCAGCTCTGTTATTCTTATTGCATAATTATACACTGATTAGTTAGGCAGCTTTAAAACCAGTGAAGACTTAAAGTCATCCTCCTGTCAGTACTGTTGTGTAATTCTTGTATTGCATGAGAATGTATTGAATTAGTGAATAATACTGTTGGTAGTTGAGACTACCTTAAATGTGTTAATTCTCACTAACTTTATTAATTATCGTCTATTTTACTGTGTTTTTCCGCACTACTATTTTATCTGCTACCTCGTAGATGTTTAACTGCCGTACAATCAAAATGGCATTCTGTTGTGTCATTTGATCACTTTGTATGCACAAGTTTTTTCCTAGAGCAGTGCACTACGTTGAAATTTGCATGCATGTCATGTTGACACGTAACGTATGTATATGTGTGCATTAATTAGGTAAATAGTTTAACTTGGTATTGCGCACTGATTCTATTTAGAATAAGAAGAATCAACTTCTCACATACAGTAATATGAAGAGATCACAGATCTGATCGATGATCCAACAAATAATTGGTGTGGGGTCTACTTAATGTGGCGAACGGTTAGTGGTTGAAAGCAAATTTAATGCACTATTATCGAGATGTTAGTTGTACACTGCGACTATATACTTTCATACACATGTTATATAAACCCTCTGTAAGTGACTGATAAGCACAAAAACTTGAGTTGATATACAGAGTTTAGTAACAGTGTTGTAAGAATTGATTAAATGTCACGTGGAGTGCAGAAAATTGCTGCATTATCCTTGCTTTGTTTGCTTCTTGTCAATGGCATTCAGGCTAAGACTGAAGTGAGCATCGAAGAAAAGAATAATGTGGGTGATGAGAAGAACATTGGGTTTGGAAAGGGAGGTGGTTTTGGGGTTGGTTTTGGTGCGGGAGGTGGTTTCGGAGGTGGGTTTGGAGGAGGGGTTGGTGGTGCTGGTGGACTTGGAGGAGGTGGAGGTGGTGGAGGAGGTGGAGGTGGGGGTGGAGGTGGATTGGTGGAATTGGAGGTGGGTTTGGTAAGGGTGGAGGATTTGGTGGTGGAATTGGAAAGGGTGGTGGACTTGGGGGTGGAGCTGGTGGAGGTGGTGGAGCCGGGGGCGTGGTGGGCTTGGAGGTGGTGCCGGTGGGGGTGGTGGACTTGGAGGTGGGATAGGAAAGGGTGGTGGACTAGGAGGAGGAATTGGAAAGGGTGGTGGGCTTGGTGGTGGCATCGGAAAGGGAGGGGGACTAGGAGGAGGAATCGGAAAGGGTGGCGGGCTTGGTGGTGGGATCGGAAAGGGTGGAGGATAGGAGGTGGGATCGGAAAGGGTGGAGGACTAGGAGGAGGAATCGGAAAGGGTGGCGGGCTTGGTGGTGGAATTGGAAAGGGTGGAGGACTTGGTGGTGGTATTGGAAAGGGTGGCGGGCTAGGAGGAGGAAATGGAAAGGGTGGAGGACTTGGAGGAGGGATCGGAAAGGGTGGAGGTTTAGGAGGAGGAATCGGAAAGGGCGGGGGACTTGGAGGAGGAATCGGAAAGGGTGGAGGACTTGGAGGAGGGATCGGAAAGGGTGGAGGTCTAGGAGGAGGAATCGGAAAGGGTGGAGGACTAGGGGGAGGAATCGGCAAAGGAGGGGGATTAGGAGGCGGTATTGGTAAGGGAGGAGGAATTGGTGGTGGGATTGGCAAAGGTGGTGGACTTGGTGGAGGAATCGGTAAAGGAGGTGGACTTGGTGGAGGAATCGGTAAAGGAGGTGGACTTGCGAGGTGGCATTGGAAAGGGAGAGAGGGCTTGGAGGAGGAATTGGTAAAGGTGGTGGCTTTGGGGGTGGCATTGGTGGGTGGAGGTGCAGGGGTGGAGGTGGATTAGGTGGTGGTTTGGTAAGGGCGGTGGCATTGGTGGAGGCTCTGGCGGTGGCTTTGGCGCAGGTGGAGGTGGCGGTGGAGGATTCGGAGGTGGTGGAGGATTTGGGGGTGGTGGAGGTGGCGGAATTGGGGGTCACTAAGCTCAGCAACAGTACGTATCCTATCCGCATGCATGCAGATGATAAATGGATTTGGACTGAGTTAATTTTATTACTATAGATAAATCATAAATGGACCTGGACCCTAATGGATTTCCAATATGTACCCAGTATTTATTATTGAAGTTGAATTGGGTCGGATGTAACGGATTTCACGTGCTTGCCTTATAAATCCACTTGCTTCATTGACGTTGTTCCAATTGTAAGAACTGGAATGGGTATTATATTCATGTTATGGTCCTTGCTGTTCTGTTCGCTTTTAGCAATTAGTGTCACCGAGGGCAAGAATGACGTCGTCTGATTGAATGAAAGGAATGAGAATGAGGAGATGATCAAATGATCAAATGCCAAATAATAGCTCACATTCCTATTGCATAAGAGATGCTTGCTGAATATACAAATTACGGCCTTCCAATGAAGCTTACATATGACTGTAAATTATTTATAGAAGGCTATAAGTTCATATACTACTACCATTTTAATTTTGTGAATTCATAATTTAAGTCCTGTGGAACTCGGAATAAGGTTCGAAGCATACGAGCTTCAATCAGATAATGCCTCCTAAGAAGCCTTCAAGCCATCCTATCCCAACACTAGCCTGCATAAATAGATTTTGTTGAAAATTTCCATTGAAAGCTTGATAAACAGACAATTAAACATTTTTATAGCGGTGCCAGGCATACATCAAATTTAATAACTGTTCGAATTCAGAACTACATCTAGTTCTAACCATGAGAGGCATAACATATAACATACCAAAAACTATGTGGTTTTCTTCCAAGAGTGGGGAGAAGTTTGCACAAAAACGCCTGAATGTCAGCATTGATATCTCCGGTGCCCCCAATGACTTCCAACTGAACTTCGTCCTATCAGGAGCCAGCTTCATAGCCATCTGAAATGCAACATATAGGATCATAAAGAGTAAACTGCCATATCAATTTGATACTGATGAAAAGAACAGTTAATCTGATTAGAGTAAATACAGAGAAAGTTGAGCTAGCAAGCCATCCGTGCCATTTCTTCAATGTCTTTGTATAGGAATCAGAGCAGGCTTGTGACATCGTCCAATCTTGATGGTCAAGTAAATTGCGGAAGAGCTCCACCAAGAAATCCATCGCTCTGAAAAGTAACACAATTTAGTAAATTCAGTTAGACCAATAGTTTTAGTCGTCACCCCTCAACAATAAGTCCGCAATATCCAAATACACTTTAGTAACAATAATAACTTGTTTTTGTATTTTAAAGACCAAACTCCAATAAAACTATTTACTTGGATCAATTAATATGAAACATATATGTAACCTCAGTCACCACTATTTTGCCATCAATACGTTTCACTTGTAGACAGTTCAAGTTTGATTAGCATTTTTTACTATTGACAGGTCTTCCGTATAATCTGATTTCTGATCACCAGTCTCTGATTAGGCTGCATATTTTTATTTTCAGCCAGGGAAATAATTGTTGGATAAAAATACACAAACATTTTAAAATGGGTATGTATGTTGTGGCCTTACCTATGTTTTGATAAGAGTTTTATGTTTGTTGGTGCCCTTACCAGGTTAGCATACAGTAGAAAGGAAACGACAAGGCATGTTTTCATTCAAAAATGATTTCATTCCTTGATGAAAATCTTAGGCCACAGAGCTGTTCAAATGAGATAAATTCATGACTTGCAAGACATTTTGGGTTTTAGGGCATCTGAATATGTTCCACAGTACACTCAAAGACTGCATATTACTGCCAATTAAAAACTGTGTTAGAAACACATTCCAATGTATCTACCTGGTCAGCCAAAGAAGGCCATTGGTACAACTAGATGATCCATTAGCCGTCTTTGCGTCAACTTCCTCTTGTACCATGGTATAAAGGATTCTGTATTTTGATGGATTTGTCGAATACTTATTCTCCAGCCTCTGCAAATAAATTACACAATGATTTTTGAGCGACCACAACATTTAGTAACTAGTGGAAAATGGTTAGCCAATCATTAAGAAGATGCGTTTGACACGGACCCCTTCTTACCGAGATATTGCCGCCGATGTCTGACTTAACAAGTGCCATTGCAGCTCCAAATTTATCTAGTAGCAGAAATAAAAAACAAACATGAAGTATCAACCGCATATACTTATGATTTTGGAGCAGAGATGAGTAATTTATACCTATGACTGGCAAGATGAGTTTGCAAACATTCAAGAATTGGTTAGTGAGCATTTCTCCCTGTTCAGACTTGACATGCTTAATACTTTCCAAACAAGGAGTGAATACCGTGCCATCCATGCCGCCTCTTTTTCTTTAATCTCCAACTACGTATACACTCTTTGAACACAAACAAATCGAAACGAGTCACAAACCCTCTATTCGATCTGATAGTAATCAACAATACACTCAACGATTTTTCAAGTAGAAGTTTTGATCAAAGTATGACGATTCAATTCATTCTTACCAGCAAAGCTACAATCAGCTTTGGAAGGCCGCAGCGCTGTCCTCTCGATCTCTCTCGCTGTGATTCGCCGATCGGTTTGGTACGTTTTCTTCGATCTGGAATTCGTGAGAATGAGGAGATTCACTTCAAACGCTGTCGTTTGATGCTTCTACTTGAGCTTTTTTCACGTATTGATTTTTAGTGATGTTAAATAAATTAAAATTAAAACTCGGTGAGATGTGAATGTGTCGACACGCGTTCGCATTCACGTTTCTTTCTCCGTTTCGGATCTCCGCTTCTCGCTCGATGCGTTCTCAATTTAGTGCCCTAGCAGGTCCGAAGCTTGATTTTACGATTTTATATTAATTTCAGTAACATTTTGCTTATTGAATCTTCTTCGTTAATATTTGATTGATTTCGATTACAATAATATTTTAGTGAATGAGATGAATCAATGAAAAGTGAATGGATGGATGTGTGGAATTGTTGATGTCACCAAACTGCGCCAACTTCGCTCATATCCATAATTTCTATGCAATCTCCATCCATTGATTAATCACTCGTTCATTCATTCAGGTCTAGGAGGTTATGCTGTTAAAGGATTTGTGATTGATGCAATTTGTGAGCGTGAATGTTATGCATCTATGAAGAAAACTACTGCACCTCCAACCTCAGCTACCGTATTACCGTCACCACCTCATGCTGCGATTCGCGTAATAATTGTTGTTTCACATGGAATGGCACATCTTAGTTATGGAGATCCTGAGCCTGAAATTGAACAGGTTTTTTCCCTTTCCGTTCTCCTTTTTTTGTGACGTATAGAATAAATAAGAATGTATACGACAATATCCGTTCTGATAGATCAAGTGTATTCCCAGTTACCGTTACAGATTAGGTATTATATTGATAAACATTATGATTGTTTCATCCAAATGCTAACATGTATGTATATTTACCAATCGATTTGTACAAATTTTGTAAAGATTAAAAAACTCTTAGGAATATGATAGTGACCATGTATAATAAGTAAGGTTTTTTAAAAGCTAGGAAGCCGTGTTGAACGCAGGACAGCTGGAGTAATGCCATCACCTCTTCCTTTGGACGTTACCTTATAATTCCTTTTTTCTAGATACTAATTACTTTGAAGAAAGGTGCGCAATTGCTCAAGTATAGCAGAAAAGGCAAGCCTAAGTTCCGCTCATTTAGAATATCTACCGTGAGTACAACTACATCCCTTCATACTATAATGCTCTCTTGTTTTGTTTCTGCTTCGCTTGAGTTATTGTCATAAGGTATACATAAGTTAATTTCTCCTTAGGATGAAACAACATTGATCTGGATTTCTCATGGAGAGGAAAGGAGTCTGAAATTATCTACTGTTCAACGAATTATTCCTGGACAGCGAACTGTGAGTTTCATAACACATTTCGAGAGCTATTACATAAACATTGGTGGTAATTTATACACCAAATTGATCCAGAATTACATGCGCATTATTTCCACATTCCAGTACTTCATCAAATTCATTTTTGCTGATCATGGACAGGCTGTATTTAGAAGATATTTGCGCCCAGAGAAAGATTATTTGTCATTTTCGCTTCTGTACAACAACGCGAAAGATCCCTTGATTTGGTATGCTACTAGTTTAACCAGCTGCATTTCTATGATTAATATGTCAAATGGTTAATCCTGTGATAATCATCTGAACTTATCAATTCTCCCCAACTGCAGGTCTGTAAAGATAAAGTTGAAGCAGAGGTTTGGTTTGCAGGGTTGAAGGCGCTAATATCTACTAACCGCAGTAGACGTCCCGGTAGCATATGTTCTGAAGTAAGATATATCCATCCAATTCATGAAACATTCATTATATGATACGATACGACTTATGACACAGGATGTTGATAATTCATGCAAGTTGTATCCATTTCTAGTGGATATTGATACAAGTTAACAAAAGTACTGACTGTTTAAATTTTTATGCTGTGATTGTATTCCTGATTACTGCTAGTTGGCAGATACATTTGTTTCGAGATCCCTTTCCATCTCCATTTTGGATTCATGCAATCTCCGTGACACGTACTCCTTTGTTTAGTTTCAGGATGTTGAGTCTTTGCCTTTTGGCCGTCCCTCAATAGACTTTGCACCAAGCATAGCTCGTGGTAGGCTCTCGATTGATTTAACCTCTCAGGAAGGATTTCTGCATAATCGTTTTTCAGATGCTGTTTCAAGACGTATAAATATGCAACCTAGAATCAGTATTACAGATGGTTTTCGAATTAGTGTTTCGAGCACTCCTAGTTGTTCAAGTCAAGGTTCTGGCCCAGATGAACATGGATGGATCGCCGATGTATATGTTTGGGGACAGATTCTGACAGAGGGGACTTTACCTGATGGGTCCGTTAGTGTAGTTCCTAAACGAACTGATGTATTGACTCCTAGAGCCTTAGAACCAACTGCAGTGAATGGAAATTTCCAGATTGCTTGTGGTGTTCGACATATCGCTTGTGTATCAAGGGGAGAGGTTTTTACATGGGGTGAAGAGAGAGGGGGAACGCTTGGCCATGGAACATACAAAGATTTTAGTCGTCCCCGATTGATTGATTATCTGAGAGATGTGGACATTGATTTTATAGCATGCGGTGAGTATCACACATGTGCAATATCAACATCTGGTGACTTGTATACATGGGGTGATAGTGCATCAAGCGTCGGACTCCTTGGTTCAAGTTGTGAAGTAAGCCATTGGATACCAAAGAGAGTCTCAGGTCCTTTAGTTGGGGTTCACGTGCTGTCCATTGCTTGCGGAACATGGCATTCGGCTTTGATAACATCTAATGGCAGATTGTTTACCTTTGGCGATGGTACATTTGGTGTTCTGGGACATGGAGACCGGGAAAGCTTTTCCTATCCAAAAGAGGTTCAATTACTTAGTGGACGAAAGACTATCAAAGTTGCTTGTGGAGTGTGGCATACTGCTGCTATTGTTGAGGTTGCAAACCAAAATGCAGCCAGTATTTCGTCAAGGAAGTTATTTACTTGGGGTGATGGGGACAAATATCGACTAGGCCATGGAAGCAAGGAAAGTTACCTTCTTCCGACGTGTGTTTCATCACTCATTGATTATAACTTTCATCAATTAGCCTGTGGTCATTCTATGACAGTTGCTCTCACAACATCAGGACATGTGTTCACAATGGGCGGCACTGCACATGGTCAATTAGGGAATCCACAAGCTGACGGAAAGATACCTTGTTTGGTTCAAGATAGGCTTGTGGGGGAGTTTGTTGAAGAAATTTCATGTGGTGCAGAACATGTAGCTGTGCTGACATCTAGAAGTGAAGTGTTTACTTGGGGCAAAGGAGGAAACGGAAGACTGGGGCATGGAGACACAGAAGACCGCAAGACCCCCACTTTGGTTGAAGCATTAAAAGACAGGCGTGTTAAAAGTATCTCGTGTGGCTCAAATTTTTCTGCTATTATTTGCATTCGTAAATGGGTTGATGATGAGTCAGTCTGCAGAGGATGTAACCAAACTTTTAGCATGTTCAGAAAGAGGATTGTTTGCAACCAATGCGGTTATGGGTACTGCTTTAATTGTGTTTCAAGGAAAATTGTGGTTGCTGGCAAACTGAATCGCGTATGTGATTCTTGCTATGGGGCACTCAAAGCCATTGAGGCTGGAAATGCATCTAACTTCAACAGGAAAACAACTGGAGCTCGTCGCTCTGTAGATAGCAGGGAAAGGTTTGATAGGGGAGAAGTAAGAGTATCAAAGATTCTATTATCTCCTAGTACGGAACCTGTAAAATATCTTGAGGTGAAGCCAGTAACACCAACAGGAGCTGGAGCAGATCCATCCATTGTGCGAGCTTCTCAGGTTCCAGGATTTAAGCAGCTAAAAGAAATAGTTTTCCCAAGTTCTTTGAGTGTTACGCAAAGTGCTTTAAAATCGCCGGTGATAGGAACCCCAGTTCCTCGGAGTACGGTGAATTCAAGGCCTGCGTCTCCAATACAGCATTCTAGAAGACCAAGTCCACCGCGCACTGCAACTCCAGTGTCATCGAAAAATGTTGTTGACAACTTAAAGAAAACAAACGAGGGCTTGAACCAGGCAGTCACGAGACTACAAAATCAAGTAACTTGCATATCCAACATTTTGTGAATTTCATTCCCATGAAGAAAAAAGTTCACCCCTCATATTGTTAAATTTGTGCAGGTGCAATGTCTGACAGAGAAGTGCAGTAAGCAAGACATGGAAATGCAGAGATTGCTTAAAAATGTTCAAACTGCTGTATCCTTAGCTACAGAACAATCTTCCAAGTGTACTGCTGCAACTGAAGTACTTAAGACCATCACAGCACAGGTTTCGTAGACCCTAGTTCAATTTCTGTTCTGTCCCTGATTGCTGCTGTAATAGTTTTCTGATAGATAATATAACTGTTGAATATGTCAAATGTAGGGTATAGTAGGGGAACATAAAATTATTGTTTAACTGCACTCTGCTTGGCAGTGATCTGCATTTATTTCATCCTGTACTGAACGTGTTCTTGCAAGCTAATAAGCCTCATTGTTTTAGCTAGCTTAAAACTGTCAGAGAAGAATAATGAGATCGTTTTTAGATGCTCATTATGGGAGTACCCTCTTTGGTGTGTGTGGTCTTGTGGTCTGGAGGCTGGTCCTGCCTTGTTTATCCTCATCGTTTGAGGGTGTGTGCCCTATTTATGTTTCAGGAGTCTGCCTTTATAGGCGTTGTACCCTGGGTATTTGATTTTCTGGATCTAGCTTGTTGGTGTTGTGTGGTTAAAGTTGTGATGATTCGGCTCTGTACTTTTGGACCTCTAACTAGTTTGACTTATTTTTGCCAACACTGAAATGCACCTAGTAACAGTTTTTAACAATTATTTATCCTTCTCATGTTATTCATTTGTTTTGTGATTTCCACCTTCTTCATACAGCTGAAAGAAATTTCTGAGAAGTTGCCACCTGAAGTGTCTGAAAGTGATTCATTTAAGGCTGCTCTTGATCAAGCTATAGCCTTCACAGCTTCTATGGCAGAGCATAAAGTTCCGTCTTTTGAAGATTTGACAAGCCTACACGTCCCTGGGACATCAGAAGGCAGTTCACAGAACGGGCTAGTGCATAATAGTGGAAACACTCTGCTAAATGACAAGAGAGTATCAGATTTAGATAGAAGAGAGACCGCAACTCAGGCAAATCTCGTTAATGATTCAAATGTCAGTGGGTCAAGCTCATCAGTGAAGAAGGATAAGGCAACACATGTTATTGAGCAATTCGAACCTGGTGTTTATGTGACTCTCATTCAACTAGATGATGGAAAAAAGATTTTTAACCGAGTAAGATTCAGGTATGATTGGATGTTGCGAATTCGCATAAATATTATATTTTTATGCAATTGTTTTTAGAAGCATATTTTGCTCGACTTTGGTAACGGGCAACCTCATATTGGACAGATGGAATTGTATGGCGCCTGTTTTGAAAGGTCATTTTAATTTTGCATAGCTATTCCTCCCTAATCATATTCGTATTACAATTGTTTGTGTGCAGTAAAAGAAAGTTTGATGAACAACAAGCAGAAGTATGGTGGAAGGAGAACAAAGAAAGGTTGCTGAAAAGATACAGTCCACCAGCAGTTCACCAACAAGCAGCAAACCCTGCTGTGCCAACCAACCCGTCATCAGTGGAAGCCACAGTAAGCGAATCATTGGCAGAGGCTGCTGAATCTGCTGACAAAGAAACAGGTCCTTCAGAAGAACAAGCAGGGACAGAAACTGAACCAAGTAAACAGACTGTACAAAGTGAATCAGACAGCAATAACCAGTAGCCCCCTGCAGCAGATGAAGCTACTAAATCGATTTTAAGATTGTGCAAGTTCATTTTTGAATCTGTAAGAGGTAGGAGGGAATCTGATACTATGTTTCCAACTCTCGTAAGTAGAAACAAACATAAAATGTTCATACATTTTCAATAAATTTGAAAAACAGAACAGGAGAAAGAAAATCAAATGCTTATTTTAAATGAAAGAAACATTGCTGTACAAATGTTCATTGATGTGCAGACCTTATTTGATATATGACAGAAATGATTGAAAACACAAAGAACACACTTTCACTTCGTCTTCAAGCAAGCTTATGTTGCAACTTTAGATGCCATAACCCGACTATAGCCTGCAGTTGTTGGGTTGAATTCACTCAAGTCTCAAAGGTCATGTTCTCTGCCTCATGCCTCACCGACTCGAACAGCACGGAAGACAAATACCTTTCCCCAAAACTTGGGAATATTACCTGCAAAGCAATACATCACATCTGAATCCCCATGAGACAGACAGAAATATGTATTTGGCATCTAAACAAGAGTGAAACTAACCACTATGAGCTTTCCAGCACTTTCTGGCCTCTTCGCAATCTTAATAGCAGCCGCAGCAGCAGCACCAGATGAAATTCCCACCTACAGTCACATACATTTAGTTAATTTGGCGGCACAAAACAGTAGCAAATCATCAAGTTGACAGAGAAGGTACTCGTTGTGAATTAAAAAAGATCTTACCAGCAACCCTTCTTTAACAGCTAGAAGCTTTGCAGTTTCAATTGCTTCTTCACTTGATATCTGATAATAAGAGAATGCGTGTTAGGAATGCTGAATCTTAGTATGGCCATTCCCTTGAAACAGTTGAAGTAACTCAAAGATTATCAATTTAAATAGATAATCTGTCACAGATGAAGTAACAGTTGCAGTTGATCTGTCACAGTTTTACCTGAATAACTTCATTAATCAGATCAACCTCCAAAACACCAGGAATAAAACCAGCACCAATGCCTTGGATCTTGTGTGGGCCTTTAAGAGCAGTTCAACCTCTATTAGTGGCATTCAATTGCAAACCATCTAACTTTAAACACCCTTTGTGATTACAAGTTACAACTGTAAATGACTGACAATTGGAAGGCAGAAGATATCAAGAAGGGATTTACTCATGTAGATGTATGACCAAAGAGAGTGAGCATGAATGCAAACAAAATCGGAAATAACCTGATATGCTAAACAATCAGGAAAAAGCAGAAAAAATGACAGGAAGTGTTTGATTTCTCTATAACTTCAAGTCTTTAAGGAAAAACAGCAAACATTTTAAACAAACTCAGAGTTTCTAATTAGTGATTGTTTTGGGCGCGCAATCAGATCTAGTCACCTGATCTGACGACACAATCATACTGAATGCAAGGCGTGTTGCTATTGAACATTTTTTTTCAAAAGTGTATATGAACTTTCCGATTCAAAATTAGCAAAATATTTGTTCCTCCATTTCTTCAATAATTCTTTGAAGCTCTTAACTTTTTCTCAAGCAAAAATACTTTGCTCCTCATGTTTACCTCTACTATTTATAACATTTACCATTAACATACATGAAATGGTAGATGATCATATAAGGTTATGCAACTACAGTTTTGAATGTCACAGAAAGAAAGAACCATTCTACAGTTGACATTAATTACGGTAAAATACTTAGAGGAAAAGACTCACCAGGCTTTCCACCAGACAATACAGCGCTTTCGACTGGTTCCACAGCGTAAAGCTGATTAAAAATTTCAGAGTGTGCGAGTGTTATTTGCTAGTTAAAAAGAAGCAAATCGAACAATAATAAACACAAGGTCTCTACGAATACGCCAACGAACCTTAATATCTGGATTTTGCTCTTTAAGATACTTCCCAGCACCAGTGATGGTGCCCCCGGTACCCACACCTGAAATGAAGGCATCAACTTTGCCGCCTGAACCCTTCCAAATCTCTGGTCCAGTGCTCTTGTAGTGTATCTGCAGTATTAACAATAAAAGCCATTAGCAGGCTTGTTTTAAAATTTATATCACATGAAGAGTTAAGAAAAAAAGAGTACATTAGGGTTTGCAGGGTTCTCGAATTGCTGTAAGATGTAAGAATTGGGTGTTTTATCTCTTATTTCTTCAGCCTTTAGTATGGCACCTTTCATGCCTTTTGCTGGATCTGTGAGCACTAACTCAGCTCCAAAAGCGCGCAAAATGATTTTTCTTTCAAGACTCATTGAAGCAGGCATAGTTATGATGAGCTTGTAACCCTTAGCAGCTGCCATGAATGCCAACCCGATGCCCGTGTTACCGCTTGTTGGTTCAATAAGGATACTCTTCAACAAACAAAACAAAATCATCACTTCATTTGGTAAATGCTGAATAAATAGCAAATCACACTCCATTGAATACACTCGTATATCATGTACTTGAAATAAAAGGTTGAAAGCTAACCTCGCCAGGAGTAATCAATCCCTTCTCCTCCGCGTCTGAAATCATGCTATAACCAATCCTGTAAAATAAAAGTCTGAACTTTCAGTACAACCCTCCATATGTTTGAAAACCAAAATGTAACCTAAAAGAGCATAAGAAAGAGGTCAAACTAAACCTGTCTTTGACACTGGAGCAGGGTTCCATCATCTCTAATTTCGCAGCGACACGGCCAACACATCCATCAACCACTTTGTTGAGGTAAACCAATGGTGTATTACCAATCAACTAAAAACAACAAGATGACGATAAGTATCCAGCTGTACATAAATGCAAAATGCAAGAACAATACACCAAAGAGTCTGACTTACTTCTGTAACATCCTTCGCAATTCCAATTTTTTCCAAAGCCATAACTTCAAAAAACACAAACAGCACAGAAGTGATACTCAGTCACACACCCAAAACATCATACATAAATGACCTTCAATAATCTAGAGGATTTAAAAACATAAAACCCTAAATCCGAGGTAACAAGTTGCTAGACTACCGAGACGAGGAACACAAACAGCGCGAAAGAGATGGATGATGACGATACCTGATCAAGTGAGGATAAGCGGAGATAATGACACTGTTGCTATTTCTATCAAATGCGCATCAATATATATAGAATTTTTATTCGAAAATCGATACGTTATATTATTAGTAATCAATGATCAAAAATTTAATATTTTTTGCTATTTTTCTCAAATTGAGTTACAATAATCTTGGGTAGCAAATGCCTGGCCAGCCTTGTTTCCCCATATATGCCGGCACCTCATCCGCATAGACATTATCATATATTCTGATGATGAACATAACCCAGTTTCCGGACAAGTATAGAAAACTCTGTATGCATCGTCATTTGTTTGATTATCTTATGTGATGTTAACAACCATTGACAACTAAGTTCGCGTGTCGAAATGTACAAATGATCACATACACACTCATCAATCTGTTAAAATACAGCTTCATGCTCATCCTTCGCCGTATAATGTGATTTCAGCAAATGCTTTACCAGATCATCGTATTATGTTTCGTGCCGGATAAACATTTTTCAAATCATTTGATGCTGGAAACTTTGAAAACCCGACTTAAGATGGTTTTTGCTCAAGGAAAATTCGAAAGATAATAATGCGGCCAAGGAGTCGATTAAAGAGTATTTTACAAGTTCAAGTTGCACCATTTGCGTCACTAGGGTGGTGTCCTAGTGGTGGCAAGGAGTCTTATAAAGCCTACTTACATACATTCAGTTTTTATTAAGAAGTGTCTCATATGGACACACTATTGGGGATTCCTCTTACATCAAGTCCTCCAACTTTACTGTGATCTGAGGTGTTAGGGTAAAGCAATGTGTAAGGTACTTGAACAGGTCCACTTCTATTCTTCCATCTCTTGTCGTTGTTCATATCATTTATCTTAGTTTCAATCTCAACCAGCCTTTTCCCAAATCTCTCAAACGCAAGCAATGCTTCTTCGTCACATGTCCAGTACGGAGTATCCCTTTGTCCAAGATATATTTCATCTGAAGAATGTCGCGATAAACCTTCTATAAGCGATATGCCGAGAAGAGTTTGCAGTTGAGCTGTGATAGTTTTCAGAAAGGCCAAGTCTGGATTGGACTCAAGTTCTGAATACTCAGCACTGCCTGGCTGAGGCATGAAGCGTCGACTCACTGTAGGGCGATTAGGAAGGAAGCCTGCATATGAGTATTGACCAAAGTTGACCGCCGCATGGAGAGCTGATGCCACCCATATTATAATGCAACAAGTGTGAGTGAGGTCAGCAAAAGTTTTCATCTCCGGCCACCATGGTTTGTCCTTAAGGTCACCGTGTCCAACATCACGGATCTCAGACCACCATGCTTGAAGTTCAAGATCATTCTGTATCAAGTCATCTGACGGATAGTATAGCCAGCAGTACTCATTGACCCAAGTTTCAATGGCAAACCATATTTCAAGGCCATCTACGGCGTAAGGGTAATCCTCAATGAAAAGTTTAAGGCCATGCGGCGAATTGGGTTCAGCTTCTGCCATTCCTCTGAATATAGAACCAAATCGCGCGTATCAGTGTAATATAACATACTAATAGACATTCATCTGGTATATCGAAGAGTGCTGAAAATGCGGACTGGAGTAGACAGAGGTTAAAGAATGCGAGTTTGTAAACTTACCTGTTGATCAAATCGTCAGGGAGTGCATGATCAGTAAAAACCCAATTCTTGTAAACAGCAGATGACATTTCCATCGCATATCTAGCTGGAAACACAGTTGTCTCAAGGACACCACCAGCATTGATCAAGATTTGTCGAGCCAATGCATTAATATTCATTGTATCTCTGAAGTGTGGATGCAAAAGCTTGTGAATTGGGTGTACTACGCTTAACTGCCTGTTTGTTGCAATCACAAATGGTTCGATAGTTGCATGGGTATTCAACCTGATGCAAAACATAAAAATGTAGGAACCATTTTTCACGAATATTCAACAAACACTTATATACTAGAAATGAAAAAAGTCGTAGAGCTAACAATCATACCAGTGGCTTATTAGTTGATGATATCCAGAATCGTTGACAGCAGCATAGGCCTTGGCAAGTTGCCAAATAGAACCCTCCACGCCATTATGGCCAGGAGTATAAACCTGACTAACTGCACCATGTTGATCTCCTTGTCCATGTGGTAAGCTCAACTCAATAGCTAATGGCTTCAATGTTCCATCATCTTGTAGTAAAAGTACCGTCCTGGTCGCATAAGTTTTGGTTGAAGTTGAGTTTATTCGCCTTAGGTAAGGGTATATTGCATCATGATGGTTTAATATAAACAGCCTGTTATTCAGAATAGCCTGCAGTTTATTACAGAAGGATTTAAGCGCAAAATATCTGAACCAACGCAAAATATATATGTATCGAAAGAGGAATATAATAACTTACATCATCTACTTTAAGCCCATTCATGTTCTTCTCGATATGCTCTTTAGTTATCTTACTGTTCTGATCTCCAAACACATTTTGATCAAGTCTGCTGGTCGGAGGGAACTCCTGTAGGAAAATATGTAGCTTACGTAAGCTCAATGCCACTGACTCTTGGAAACAAAAGTGTCGTAGGTAATTAAATGGCATGTTGCACACAATAAAAGTACCTCTAGGCGGCGAATAATCACCGGGTTCAGTCCAGCAAGCATTTCCCTAGCAAATTCTTCATCAGTCCTCCAAGCGGACTTATCAGCTGAGGATCAAATAACCCTTAAGAACATTATATTTGAGGTTAGTAAATATGCTGTACAAAATGCAGCAGAGAAGTTCAAACCTTTAATCACATCAGGCATAGGGAATTTAAGGAACCGCTCGCCATCATTACGAAGAAGTTCCTTTAGCATTTCCAAAGGGATGCAATCTCTGATATGATTTAATGTTAATTATTTGGTAATGCCAGACCGCCTTCATAAAGATTTAGTACATCATCAAATGAGTCGAATTCATTGATTGTTTTGTCGAATAAGGATGCTAGCTCTGGCACCATAACCTGCACAATGGCTTTCACACTGCTTGCAAGAAAATCAGACATTTTTATGGCATTAAACTTCTCATCTCTAGGTACATATATGTTCAGGCTCGCAAGTGGCAGTCTGGTCTCGCTATCCGGATCTGCCAACAGTCAGTTTGGCAGCTTAAAATCAATTGGCTAATCAGACATTTGTAAATTTTAAAGGCTAAACTGAATTTGCTGGTATAGTGTATACGAAGTGAGTGTAATAGTTCTAACCAGTTTTAGTTGGTTTTCGCCCAGTTCTTCCCCTACGAGGATAAGGATACTTTTCAGATCCTCCAAGAATAGGCCTCGCGTAATCAGAGCCCTTGTCAGGAAATCCCAAATCATTGTAGTAAGCATAGTCATAAACTCTATCCCATTTCTGAAGTATTCCTTTTCCAGTTCCCCGCAGATTCGCAAGTTCTTCATCTCTATATTTGCGTAAAGTTTCTGGCGTATCACATGGGAGAAGTGTCTATATGACCAAAACACAAAACATCATATTATTCCAAATAGCTAAAAAAGCATCAATCTTGTAAATGAGATGCTAGAGTTGGAAATGTGTGGTTCACCTTGTTGGAAAAAAACACGCGATTGTACTTGTACCGATGAGCCGGATAAACCCAAGAATTACAGACGAAATGGACACGGCCGTGGTTTGGAACATCCTCCAATGTAACTGTCTTGAGGTAGAACTGACCACGGTGGTGATTCTTGACAATAAATGCACCAGGAACGCCCATCGACTCGTCCCAATCGAACGTTAAGCCAAATGCTGACTCACCAGCAGTGACTGCCACAGCTGAAGAAACCCACTTCTCTAGAACTGCAGGCTTCCCAACCTCACTTCCTATCCCATTCTGACCTAAAAATCGAACAAATTCGCACAATCAATGAACCAAACCAGCTGATACATAAAACATCATTCAACTCAAAAAGGTGTAGTTGAGAACATTATTTTACCTGGGGTGGAGCTGATGAGCTGAAAGGATACACCTTTTCCGAAAAACTCGTAGATTCGATCGATTAAGGAAACTCTAATATCATTCAAGTCCAGGACACTTTTCTTGATCAGCAGAACAGTGGCTTTAATCTTGATGCTATGGACTTGTTGTGGCTTCAAGACTTTGTTGTTACTGGATGCACAAAGGCAGGCAGCCATGTTTTGAATCAAAGCTGTGGAGTGTTAGAAGAGAGCAGGAGAGTCCAATCCAATCAGTCTCAGCTGGAAAACATCCACTCTTGTTTGGCAGTTTTTATATCCGCTGTTGAGCTAGCAACAATATTTATTCACAATTTGCATGGTACCACTCTGTCTCATTGAAGTAAAGTATCACATAGAGCTTCACCCACTCTTTTACAAAATATGTTAATTACAAGTAAGCATAAGGTATATATTAATATATTTTTGGATACAGTTTAATATTTTTAGAAATAATAAATCAAACTTTCATAAAGAAAATTCTAAATTGAAAAACTAATTAAAGACTACAGTCATGCTTTAAAATTCCCAGATCTCATCCCATCAGACAAAAAAGGACCTCGCAGTGTGTATGAAGTTGATTGGAGTGTTGAAAAGAAACAAGTGGGGTATAAACAAGTGTGATCATTAAGGTCAGTGATGACATCCAACAATAAGATAAGATTTTATGTTAGTGATAAAAACACAAGTTCTGTGACAGGAATTTATATAAACTGATAAGCATGTGCGTTTTACTTTAATTTTGTCTTTCATTGAGATTCACAACCTAATGGGAACCTACTTGGCCTATTCACATTAATAATAATCTCACTAAGTGATTTATAACCAGTTTCATATAAATATGGCAAAGTAGTTTGCTGCACCAAGTAAGTATTTGAATAAATACCATTATTGTTCATATCTTGTGCAAATTGCAATGAATGATGAAATGAATCCACCACCTACAGCTATTTCCATAATATGATGTATGTGCTGAAAGCAAAGCATATACCTGTACCGTGTATGTGACAATCTATAAAAAGAAAAAAGTGGAATTGGAATGTCTTTTGCTATTATGTGGAATATGAACACATGCAAGTTGAGGGTAACCTAACCTCAGGGGCCTCCAGTGCAACATACTCCTGACCTTGCTATGTTCAACTTAAACAAGTATTCCAACCAAAGTGACTGGCTACCTGTAAAATAGCAAGGAAATGTATGAAATACTGATTCGCTTACTAAATGATAGTCCTGAAAAACAGCTATCTTATTTTCCCCTATAGATAAAAGCACAAAACCTGTTTATTAAGATTTAGGTGTCAGTCCAATCTCGGAGGTTATAAGAAAGTTAACAACGTAATATGATCAACATACTTGCATATCAGAGAAAAAAATGAAGAGCAGTTGGAAGTGGAAACAGGAGACATGTTAGGGGGCTATGTCCACAGAGTGTAACAATCTCATAGTTGACTTAATCATGAACAGTCAAGAAAAAATAAGTGAAAGTTATCGAACCTGAGCAGCTGTGGATGTAGCTGAGTTCAAAGGCCAGGCATGAACTGAAATCTTCTATAGCAAACAAATAGTTTGTGTTACAGATTCAACCTGTTTCTTAATACGTAGAATAATTTCTGTTTTTTTAAAAAATAAAAATAATTAGATAGAAAAATATTTCCCATTCCGGCACTTGTACTTGCTCCTCTTGATCCAAATTATCTATCTCAATCACTAAAACTTGACCCTCCATTTTAATCACTATGTTGCAATCACTAGCCAAAAAAGTTTGTTGGGACCCTCCATTTTAAAACACGACTTGGGACCCACTCGATTCTGACAACCTTGGTCTAGAACAATCATCCTCAGGTGGGTCCCAAGTCATGCTGGCTTCATGCTGAATTACAAGTCTGGATTCTGGATCCTGCCACAGTTGCAAAGCATCAGCAATCGCAAATTAGCATACAAACCATTCCTTTTTTGCTACACTACACTAAATATTATACATGGTAACCAGAGCAGTTCAACCCCTTAATAAGCAAAATCCCGAGGCTTGTCAAACTCATTATTCAAAATGTTACAAGGGACAAAGGTCACAACACAATCAATCATTGGATTGTCATGATTGTTTAAAATGAAATAAATATGCAAAACGAAACATTCTCGTAAGATGAGAGAAACCAACAGATCCAATTTGATTGAAACATACGTATATATTCACAACATTAGTTTACGGCAATCAAGTAAGTAAGAAAAAGACAATATAAAATTATTTCACCAACATGAAGTATCTGTATATTTTGGCGCAATTACTAGCAGCTAATGCATCATCTGAAAGTATCTCACAGTTTTGGAGGTTCAGCATCATCTTCAATGTCCCAACTCAGGTGTTCATCTTCTTCAGAAGCACTTGAGAGTTTTCGCAAATCAACCTTAACAGGACTTCCACTACTACCACTACGAGTACCTCTGCCTCCGTCATGACTCGCAATGTCTTCAATCTCATCCCATCCAAGGTCTTCCTCATGAAATGAAGGTTGGGTTGAAATCACAGACAAATCACTTTCTTTACCAGACTCGCATCCATCCATTTTCTCCCAAACCGCTACAGCCTTGTCATCAGCTTTGGTTCCTACATTTCCATTCTTTGCATCAGACAATCTTTGCTTTTCAGCTGAATTTCTTTCACCATCGTCATCTTCATCATCCACATCCCAACTCAAATCTTCCTCCTCTTCCCCATAAAGTGCTCTTTTAACAAGCTTCTCTCTCGCTTCCTCCACCTGCTTCAGTTTATGCAGTTTATAATAATATCTGCACCAGAACGTCTCATAATCAATTTGTTCCGGCACAAACTTCTTATACAGCCCTTCAAGTGTATCATTCTCTCCAATTAAATCCATAATCTCACTTCCCTTATCCCCCACCGCAAATCCCTGCTTCCACGCATCATAGTCTCCCTTGTCATTCGGCTCCTCGCAATACGTACTCTCATTGCATCGCATCCGCCTCAACTGTTCTTCAAATCTACTCAATCTTCTGCTATGACTCAATTGCACGCTATTACCCTCAGATGAAGACGAACTAGAGTCATGTTGATCAACAGCCAAGATCGAATCTTTACCATGCGCAATAATCACAGCCGCACCTTTCCACACCGTGCTCCCCAAATCATCAATCGCTTGACCAACGGATTCAAGCGATTCCTGAGCGACAGACGCGCCGACCTCAAGCGACGCCGGAAGCTCCTTCACGGCTCGTGTAGCGACTTGGCGTATGACAGAAGTCTCCGCACGGAGACCCGACCCGAAATCTTCGAGATCTTTACGGTATGTCTCGATGACCGACTCGGATTTCGATGCGATTTTTTCAATGAGGCCTCCGAATGACCAAACGGCGTCGTCCTGGTCGTCTTTATCGTCCGATTCGTTATCTTCGTCATGTGAATGATCGGATCCGTTATCTTCGTCGTTGGATTCGATCGGATCGGAGAAGACGGATTTGAAGAAATTCATGGTCGAGAATTAGCAACGGAGAAGAAATGGATTAGGGTTTGGGATTCCTGATTTTCTGGGCAGAAGAGATTCATCGATTGGTTAGTTTCGTAATTTATAGTCAGTTATTTCCGATTATTTTTTATTTATAGTTCATTTCGATAATTATTAAGTAATGAACATATTTTAATATTACAATCAATTAAAATGACGTGGAATAGACAAAAGGTTTAAACAAAAATTAAATAAAGTTATTATAAAAAAATTCCAAACAACGTCACGTCTAGTAATCTTGGGTGATTAATTAGGGTTAATTACATTGGGAAAGTATCATGTAGAACCCTCTTTTCATATATCCATGGATCCCCTTTACAGCCGTTGATTGCATTTCTGTTTGCATTTTGGACGCACCAGATTGTGCCAGTGCATTAATGAGCACGTGCAACTCACATGTACATTTTAAAAATGCAAACACGTGGCACAATCTGGTGCGTCCAAAATGCAAACAGAAAATGTAAAAAGGATCCATGGATCCATGAAAAGGGGGTTCCATATGATATGATACGACCTCAAATTACATAATGAAACAAGCATTAGTGTTGTCATCACAAAACATTGTTGTGAAATCACATCCTCTCCAATGGATTCCTTCAAACAACACCAATTCATTCATCAGTGCTTCTCCATCTCGTGCATTAAACACCAACCCTCGTCTACAATCTCCTCCGGTTCGGGAGGAGGTACGATTTCGACACGCTTTCCGGTCTTCTTTTTCAACTTCTTCATCACCTTCTTAAGGTCTATTTTCCCAGTTATCACCACCTTATGACTTCTCATGTCTGTTGTAAATTTCTCAACCCCTGTGAAATTATAAATCATTTGAAATCAAACAACAGAGATTTCTACTTGGATGAATTGATGATGGTAACCTTTGAACTTGGAAATGGTCTTTGCAACAGATCTCTCGCATGCATTACAATGCATGGAAATGTTGAGTTCAGCAACAATAACCTGAATGCAAAAACATCAAAAATCTCAAAATACACGTTATGTTTTATGAATGACTGAACCCTAATTGATATTTTACACAATCGTTTTCACATATCATTTACTTTGTCTTTTTGCTCCTCGTCTTCTTCCATTTTTGTGACACTTGGTTGTCGGACAATCTGCAAATGCAGTTGCCAAAATGGAAAGGGTGCAGTCTGGAATCAGTTTACGAGTAAAAGGACAGATGAAACGAATGGGTGTAACAGAAAATAACCGTTTTTTCATTGAAATTACTTTAATTTATTCAAGTAAACACAAATACATGCGATGCATGGAAACGAATTGAATCAAACAGACACTTGAAATACACAGAAATGAATACGAATGTACTAAATATGGTAAGGAAATCGACTTGTGTATGATCACGATTAATTCACAATGCGGCATTGCTTCCTGATCTCTCCGTTGGTTCCGGTAAGAACTTCAATGGCTCCCATGTTCACCATGGACTCAGCAAACTGAGTAAAGAAAGAGCCTCCTGTCTGAAACCTCCTGACTATGTTAGCAGAAGCTGGATCATTCAACAAGGCTGCATCTGATTGAAATAGTCCCTTGTGATTAACAACGGCTTTGTAGTAATTTGTGTCAAATTTGAGAGAGCTCTCAGGATCCATTTCGACTGTTGTTGCTGGGTTGACTGGAGGAGGGCATTGTGTTTTTAGAAATGATGCGTAGGTAGCATCTAGAGAAGGGTCGATGTCGTTCTGCCCCGTAAAGTTAAGCCTTCTTGTAAATGTTCCGCAATGAGCTCTTCCCAAGGTATGGGCTCCTGTGCAAATAGGAAATTATTACTATGTACACAAGAAGTTATGTACCAAATGCAGCTTTTGGAAATACATATAGAATATTTATACCTGATAGAGCAACAAGATCATTGAGGTCTAGACCTTTTCTGTCAAATAGATTGAACAGAGCGGTAAAGTTGGCGAATGGGGATGGAAGATTTGAGTTGGCTTCGGGTGCAAGGCTCACTCTTCCATCTCTTCTACCAGTGAAGACAGGCCACAGTGACTTCCGGAACTGTATGCAAATCAAGCACCAAGAATCAGCATATTTAGCAAATGAAAATAAAGATTCTAAAAATAAACATGTCGAAAATACAGTAGAAAAAATGCTATGGTAATCGATGCTGCTTACGGGGAAAGAGACAGCGTCACGGGCAGACAAAGCAAGAATATCTGCACAAGACACAACTTCTTTACAAACATCTTCTATAGCTGCTTTGATTTCATCAATCAGTTCAAATCCTAGTAGTGTCAGATTTGGCCTGGCTTCTTTCTCTGAAGCAGGTGATCCAGCAACTGTATCTAACAGCACTGATGCATCACAACCCTAAGAAAATTCAATACTATTTTTATCAGAAACTTAACTTGTAACGCAAGGAAAATAAATGATCGGTCGTCTTGCGTTAACATGTATGCAAGCTAAACAAAAATGCCTGCATGCACTTACCCTGACGAAACAGTCGTGATAATGGACCCTGAGTATCTGAGCACCCAAAGAGGGCCTACGTGCAGCAGCTTTCCATGTAAGTCTCCTGACAATGCTTTCAGCTTGCGGACATGTCCTCGAGTAGAAATTGTTCCTCAGCCCTGATCCACCGCCACGCTTGGCACTGCAAATTGAAAATGCAGCTACAACAAGAACTAGAAGAAAAAAGTTCAAATGTGAGACTCTTCCTTGCATTTTATCACTTCGTTTTCAGTAAATTCGCTGGCACAAAAAGAAGCTTGAGATATTCTTATGATATATGACTCTGAAAAATGTGGTGCTAAAATTAGTGAAGATGGCTTGTAATTTATAGGAAAGGGAAGGGATTGAGTTGCTGATTTTCATCAATGTCAACTCTCATGCATACAATCAAAGATCGATAATCCTGTCTACTGGTTTAAAGACAACATCTTCATAAAAATACATCATTCAACAGCTGTTTTTACAGAAGAATGTCAAACATATTCCTTCACATTTTGGATATGTGACATGTTTTAAACACAATATACTTATCAAAAGTCGGGCGACCAGAATATTCAGTTTAAGTTATCCGATGCATCATTCCATTCTTGCGACAATAACAAACAGAGAGCTAACTCGAAGTTACATCTCAGAAAATGATTGAATATCTCATACTGGACAGATCAACAAGTCAACTGAGAACATGAAACAAGCAAAGGAAATATTATCTCATATATGAATTATGATAAATGCCTGATCTTAACGAAACAGCATACGCAGGTTCATAATATACGTATGGTCGAGTCAGAACTTGAACTTACAGCTGGAGTCAAGAACGCGTAGCATTTTCCATGTTCCATTTGTTTATCTTGCATTGCATGCCGATGCAGTTGCCTTGAAAAAGATTGTGCTGAGTTCAGAGATTCCCTGCAAAAGAATAAGTTAAGAAGTGCGGTGGTATAATGTATTGCAACCATGTTTAGATTAATAGCAATGGAAGTGAGAAAATGTCAAAATAGATGTTGTGTTTGCTTTCACATAACTGGTTAGAACAGTTGTGATCTTAGAAAAGGTCATTATAATGCTGCTAATATATTCAAAGCAAATAGCATGACCATGACTTTGTTGAAAATCCCACTATAGTAATAAATTTGAATATAGCTGTGAAAAGAAAAATGATGAATCAAGGAGATTACAGAAGAGTCCTGTCACCAGTTTTCTAAGCTGTTACTGTGTTTGAGCATCAGCTTTAAGGTGGATCTTAGTAAGGGGTTCAGAACAGCAACTTTATTATATATCAAGCAATGCCATAAAGCATTAAAATGAAAGAAAGATGATATTTACAAGTCCTTTTATTCAGCATCACTACTAGCATATACCAGGACTGTTACTGGAACCACCATAAAAATAGGAACCTGCGCTAAATTATTCTCTCCCATTTCAGTAGCTCCTGTTTATTTAGTCTTTCATTTCAACCGTAGCTTTGAACGGGTTCTCCTAACACGATCATTGAACAAGCGATACCTGGCATCAAGACAGTGGAAGGTCATATATAAACATAATGTTTGAATTTAAGCAGTTACGATGTTTATCTCAGTACTCCAAAACAGAGACAAATAGATGCTAGATTACAGTACAGGCATGTTATTATCTTCAATTATAAAGCAGTTGTAGCTCATGATGTTATTTACAAAATGTAGCTACTAGTTGTACCATCCATGTGGACTAAACCTATAATCATATATCAAAAGAGGTGATTATTTATGTTCTAGATGTTGTAGAGTATCACCAACCTTTCAAATTCTAGTCTCTGAGTGACTATGCCGTTCAGTAAAAGTTCTGAACTGTAAACTTTTGCACCTACAGACAGGTATATGTTTCTCATTGTGAGCATCAACAAATTTAGGTACACAGACATAGGATTCAGTATCTCTAACAACATCTTAAACTTTGTACCTTTCGCCAAGAAAGGCTCACAAAACGCAAAATCTTCTTCGCAAGTTAAGATCAATATATCATCTCCAATCTTGTTATCTCTCAAAGCAGACCTTGCAATTCTTCCAATAACCTGAAGAAGCCCAATGAGCTTGTATATATTATATAACAGTCTGTCATAATTAATTTCAGAAGCTTGACACTGGAAAATATGAGCATAATGACCACAATAATTTTATTATTATTAATCAAGGACTGTCAACCAAACTCTACGAATTGGAGGTTGTAAAGAAAAGTGTTAAAAGGCAAAATAGGCTGCACAGTCCAGCGTGACACTATTTCTTGCACCAACAACAAGCATGTGACCTATTTCAATGGATACACGGCCTACATTTCTTTAACAGGTCCCCCGGTAAGTAAATAAAAAACATAGGTCTAATGTGCCCACGCATATGGTTACATGCACATTCTTACATACAGGGAAACAGTTGAAGCTAGAAGAGAATCTTATCATATGCAAATTAATGAGGCTTCGAAAAAGACATGACATTATGTGAAACAATGCCTCAAATTCATGGGAACGGAAAAGACAAAGTATGCCAAGTAAAAAATATTTAAAAAATCGGTATATAAACTAAGAAAAAATTGGCTGTTATCAGTCCATGAACAATCACATCCATAGAACATACCTGACCACAGACAGCTTTAACCAGGCAGGCAATAATTTCTTTACCAGGCTTTGTATTTGGAGTTATAAAAACCCTTCGCTTCTGCAAGGATTCACTAATGTCACATTGTGATAATGTCACATTGGAGTTATAAACTATGCACATATCAATAATTACCTGTAATAAGGGTTGTCGTCGTGCAAGATCCAGTGAAAGTGGCATGCTGAAACCAATTTCTATCTCTTTCTTTTCATCTCGGAGTATAAATCTTTTTTCATCAACGGGAAATCTTTGTTTGCAGCAACTTACAAGCCATAAAGGTGTCACAACTGGTTTGCCGAGGGCAATTGCTTCTAACATGTTCTTTGTCCGCACAAATTTATCAGCAATAAAATGTGTTGCATCTGATATCGAAGATGCAACGGAGGCACCTAATCGATCCATTATCTACAAAATATACAGGTCCAACACTGAGCTAAATTCATCAGCTAAAACTCACAATATACCAGAAGAAGAGATTACCTTTTTCTGGTGCTTCTGAGTATCTTCATCTAAGTGCCGGCTGAATAGAACCTGAACTTCAGTCATAACTCTCCTTCTCTTGGAACCATTCTGACCAGAAGTCACTTTGGATGGATATGCGACCAAATTATTGCTTTTGTTCTTGCAATCTGATATTGGCAGAGTTTGATTGCATGATATTTTGTAGTATTCATTTCCCATGCAAATTGGTGAAGCTTCTTCAGATGGCTTTACAGAGTTGGTCGGTGTTAAACACTCCATAAAAGGAATACTGGTCCTTATTGAAGCTTCTCGATTAAGTGATGTGTCGTTCACTGATGTTCCAAAAGCATTGCGTGACTTTTGTTCCTTAGTGACATCTGCACTTGCTTGTTTATGTACCTTGTGTAATGATGCATCATATATTACTGATAATCCATTTAGTCGGCTTGACCTTCTAATTGGCATTCTTTTCTGGCCGCTTGATATATTCTTGGGGCCACCCACAATTTTGTCGCTTGACGTGGATTCGAAATGCACAGTATGTTCTACAGGTTGAACCTGGTAGATTTGATTGAAGAACATGTCCTTACTATTTACATCCACAGGGTCAAGAGCAGTTGGGCTTGTAGTTCTGGTTCTTTTTGAATGATAACCATCAGCCTGTAATGGAAGACGCATGGCTTGCGTACCATTTATCGATTCACTGTGTACCAAGGCGTGGCCATCTGAACCTTGATTTTTCTGTTGCTTGCAAGAATCTTCCAACTCTGTAACCTTATTTAATCGGCATGATCTGCGAGGATTTGCACCTTTTTACTGAGTGTTCGATGGGGTTGATCACAAATAGTTCTGCCACTTGTTTTCAGGTTTGACTTTATTGGTTTGATATATTCAGCATGTCCAATTTGACCTGCACTGACTGTAGAAGAAACATCTTTACTTGTAACTAGCGTGGGTACTAGATTATTAGCACTTCTAGTTTTTCTTCGATCAAGGGCAGGATTCTCCATTGTTTGTTCAATAAACATAGCAACATGATTTCGTAGAGAAGCATCTAGGGCAGTTCCCTCTTTCTGTTCACTAACCTTATGGAACTAGTACGGACCCTTTTCCTCAAATTATGCTCCCTAATATATGATCCCTTCCTGGTCCGCAAGATGGAAATAGTTTCACTTGCACCCACTTCATGCCCTGCATGCGGTTCCGACACTTTCAAAGTACTAGCACTCACATCTTTATCAGCAATTGGCACATCAGGTGTGCTCTGATGTGCGGAATTGTTGTCCGTACTGAGCTCCCGTTTCTGTACATTTAAGATATTTTGTTTTGGACTTTGTTCAGAGTTCTTGACAATATTTTTTACATCCTGGGATATCATTCTTGAATCTGAATAAGATAATTTTCTCTTTTTGTGAGTGCCTTTTGACCGCTCAATCACAGTCTGAAGCTTCTCCGAGTAAAATGGATTGGTCCTCGGAATGGGAGGGGCAGATTTCGGAAAATGGCTCTCTTTAGATTTCTCTTTCAACTTACAAAAGAAGGCACCACCTCCTTCATCCTCATTATGATCATCCCAATCAAATGCTCTGGAAAACCCAGCACTGGTTTTGAAGATACTTTTCTTTACCAAACTTTTAGTAAAACTACTGTGGGATACAGCATTTATTTTTTTGACACAAGAGCCCTCAAGGTCATTGGTATCAATTTCTGAAAGATTGGCTGTCAAATATTTATCCACAAAATCAAGTGCTTTGGCCTGTGCTAGCTCATTAGGTTCCTGAGAATCAATGTAACTTAGCCATGCTGCACCTGTATCTCCTCCAACAGGCAGCTCAGATTCATTATCACCAGCTGTTGTGATACCACAATCTTCTATCTGGGAAACTAATTCCTCAGCAAAGAGTTTTCTCACAGCTGAACTTTTAACCTTTCTCCCTTTCCCCAAAACCCCATCTTTTGGCTCGTGAAATGCATTAAAATCTTCATCATCTGTTCCTTCCATGCTGGATTGAGATTCTTCCAATGAATTATCATTTTCCTTGTCGAAACATTCCTGTTTTGCAGGACTTATACGAACAGAACAAGAAGTACCAGCTGCATTCTTCTTATCGAGAGCCCTCTGTTTAGCTGCCAAACCTGATGCAATCAATGATTCTACTCGTATTTCTGTGAACCTCAAGGGTACATACCCTAAAAATTCAAAGCAAGAGACTTGTTCAGATGGATATATTCTGTAACAAATCAGAAGCACCTGACTTCAGTAAACTAATACAAGGCCAAGAATTATTGCATTGCATAGCAACATATAGTACACAGCCAATTATAAACACCCAAACACAACACAATAAACTGTTATACCATACCTGACTTATCAGTATTCTTGTTATCATGTTTCTGTGATGGCTGACTTGTGTTAGTATAGAACAGTTAAGCTCTGAATTTTTATCACTTTCCTTGTCAAAAAGATCTTGTTTGGCAGGACTTATAGAGACAGAACCAGAGGTACCGGCTGCATTCTTCTTATTCAAAGCCCTCTGTTTAGCTGCCAAACCTGATGCAATCAATGATTCTACTCGTATTTCCGTGAACCTCAAGGGTAAGTACCCTAAAAATTCAAAGCCAGAGACTTGTTCAGCTGGATATATTATGTAACAAATCAGAAGCGCCTGACTTCAGTAAACTGATACTGGCCAAGAACTATTGCAAGGCATAGCAACATATACTACACAGCCAATTATGAACACCCGAACACAACAAAATAAACTGTTATACCATACCTGATTTATCAGCCTTCTTGTTATCATGTTTCTGTGACGGCTGACTTGTGTTAGTATTAGTAGAACAGTTGAGCTCTGATTTTTTCTTCTCTAGCCTACTTCTAGCGGCGGCAGCAGAAGCACGCAATGACTCAATTCGAATTTCAGTAAACCTTGGAGGTACATATCCTATAGAAAAAACAAAAAACTTCATATTATCAAATGTGCGCCAGAGAAAGCTGTCTACTTCTGCATTTTTTCGACAACCACTATGACTACACAATGTGGCAACAGTGACAGTTAAGCATAATGCCAATGCTTCAAATGTTTTACCTGAGGTATCATCATAATTTTTGGCAGAATGAGTGACAGATGCACCTGTGTCAGTAAAAGTGTTAAGGTTTGTCAATGTTTTAGTTTTGATGCAGTAACTCTTTTTCACATATGTTCTACAAGGAATGAGTACAAAAATACTGAGGGATTGATAGAGTTATCAAGTTGATTTATGTTGAGGTTAAGCTGCAATAGGGAACTAAATACTATTTTCTAAGTAGATGTCTGGTAAACAAGTGTGCAGCCAAGTAGTATTTTTCAATTTTCATTTGTTGAATATTGTAAAAAAAGATTTATTAGGGATCAAGATGACCTTCACTTCTAACTATACTACAATCAGATAAAAATTTGCCACTTCGTCTTGTAATATTAGATTTTTATGACAACCACCATATAGAAAAGGAAAACATACCTGAAGTATGGTCCACGGTGCCGATAGTTAGGCAATCACTTGAAGGTTTGGTATGATCAATCTCCGTCGATGGACAGCATCCACTATTTCCGTTCCCGACTGTAACTTCTCCATCAGATGCCGTGACTAAACCATCAGTGCATGGCTGTTCACAGTGGTCATTGAGGACTTGGGTACATAAATTTTCATCAGAAATCCCAATTTCATTTACTTCAGCATCATCAAGAACTTGAGTACTACCCTCCATATCCTCCAATATTGATGTTGTTGTCTCCACCTACAGATGTTCTCCTCTCGGTGTGACATTTGTCCTCGTCATCAATTACTTGAGTACCACAAACATCATCAGCTAAATCACTACCGAATCCATTGGGAAAATCATCCAACACTTGAGTCGCGTCTTCAATAGTTTCAGGCTGTGACTCGAATTCGTCTATAGATATAGGAAACCAAACCAAATCACACAAGTTCAAACAAAACAACTAATCAACTAATCACATTGAAACTAATGAAAATTAAAGACATCAATTACCAGACAATTGAAGAACAAGGCCATAATACTTACCAGACCTCGTTCTAGAGTGGCAATTGGAGTAAGACATTTCTCTTAAAGTTCGCATCTTGAGTTCAATTCATAAGTTCCGCGACCAGAAACGCATATAAACAGAAAAACCGACACTTGAAACAAGGCGTCCGAATCTACTGACCGGACAGAAACGGACGCGGCGACAAAAAGATTCAAGCTTCAGAAAGGACGGAGAATCTTTCTAGGGTTGGCGCTGTTTTCGAGAAAGAGTGACTCTGCGATGGGTTTTGTGGATTTTGGTTGTTGGTGGGAAATTGGGATTTTGCTCTAATTTGGCGCGCATTATATCACTAATTAATATGGGGTTAATGGGATTAACTAATTATTAAATCCAAAACAGCTATTGACTTGCTTTAAGGAAATTATAAGCCATAAAATCAATATATATTATTTTACAGAGATTACATACCTTAAAAATTATACTGGAAATGAGATTTTGCATAAATTGATTCTTACTCGAATATATTTTTTAAAATTTTATTCATAGTCGAATAAATTTTCTCGTTTGTAAATGAATCATAATACTAAGTAGAGTTCAAGACAGTGACAATAAATGTGATGTCTCTATTTTTTTTGATAATGTGATGTCTCTATTGAATCATTGATTCTTCTTAAAATAGGACTTGATTTTGATTGTGTGAGTGTGAGCTGTGTACACCAAGTGTAGAACATGAAGCACTATTTATTCACTTAAACCAAGGAATTCCGCAAAGCTTCTGTATTTTGGCTCCCATCCAAGTTCTTCCCGGGTTTTTGTGTTATTCAACCGCTTACCCAGGGGTCGCTTGTGCCTGTCAAATATATGACCAATTATTATTGTCTGAGAACAAGCACACGCAGCGCAGATTTAGGTATCTGTCAGCAATTTTCGAAGTTCAAATGTAAAAAAATGGATCTCTGGGTTTGTCAAGAACCTGTCACTCGAAAATATAAGTCAATAACGCTGCCTTACCGGTGAATTTGATTGTCTTTTTACTCAACTTCCCACTCTTACTAACTAAATCCATCACCTCTTGCCTGCATATGGGAGGAAGTCATTTAATGAGCCAGTCTAAAGTACATTAGCTTGGTTGATGGTTACATGGTGTATAGCTTAAGCAAGTATGGACAGTTTAGAGACCTTGATAATGGATGATTATCGCATCCCAAAAATATTCGACCACGTAGCCTTTTCTTCAAGATTGCTATTGACAAAGAAGCTGCGTCCTGTGTTAATACAGCAAGCAATCAATATGTGATTTACAGACTAAAAACAGGTAGTCATATAGGTGTCCATAACTACATGTCACATTAACAACTTACTACAAAAATAAGACGCAGTCAATAATTTTCTAATACTGAATAGGTTAAATAGGGAGTCAAATAATTAAAAGAAAGTGGGGAAAACTATTTAGGATAATTAAGTTTTATGAATTAAAAAACTAAACTGTATGTTAAATAATGAGAAGCAGAAAAAATTAAAGAGGGAAAATTGAAAAAACAACTACAGCCTATTAATCCAAACCTCATAATGTATCAAATTGAGGATGTGATCTGGACGAGCATCGACAGTGCCTTTCTCATACCAATACATGTGGGGACCTTTAGTTTCGTTGTGTGAATGGTTAAAGTTAACAATACTGCTCACCAGAATCATTAGGCAAAAACGTGCAAATTTAAATATTAAAAATAGTTTTAGAAGGATATGTAAAGTCCCACTAATCTGACTACACAGCCACCAGCCTCCAAAGTAACTTGTTCTGCCTTTAAGAGGACATCTGTTCTCGGACTCCTTCCAATTGGTACAACGGGACTATCCTACAAAGGATAGAGAATGTTTTAGTTTCCTCTAAAAGCTGGAGCTTAATAGAATAGGTTAACTATCTGCCACATTCTTCTCGATATATACTGGCTTTGGTTCAGACAGTTGGCATTAAGTAAACTAAACGGTAGCTGATAGTATTGGAGTAGAAATCACTTGATCAATATTTAATACAGTACAATCATGGCTGCAAAGAGGTGAAAAATGTTTAGACATCAACCTCATCACATGATCCATTATCATTGCAGTCGTAAGGTGCAGAGCTCGAAGTAAACAGGAAACAACCTTCTTTATTCCACTTTGATGTGGCCAGCCTACTCATAACAGTGCAATCAAGTCATCAGCTCATGATAATTTATGATCTACCTCTGTACACATTTCTAACTAGCAAAAGAGCTAACTCCAGAGTCCAGCGACCCGGACATTGAGTGTCATGCATTTGTGCAGGAAATCACAAAGTTTGTTATCCTATGTTTCCATATCATGGTGGATTGTCTTATACATTTCCAGGAAACATACAAATTAGTTTATGACAAATGAAAATTACCGAACAGCTAGTTTGCAGTCAGTACGGAAATGATTTACAAAACGCAGATAACAATTAGATGATCTTTGACTTGTAGAAAGAGTGCAAAGAGGTGTACCTCAAATCACCAGGGTAATCAGAAGTTTGATAAGGAGGAGCACAAAAGATCACATATGGGAATTTTTGAGCTGGCAGCGTCTCCTTAAGACACGGGATGATACCCAGTTTGACCAATTCATCATGATGGTTTGTTGTCACTGTTTGCCCAAAAATTTGACAATGGATAGTCCTGCAACTCATTAACATATATTTGTTAGCGTACAAAATGAACCTGTCGAATGCATGAATAAAAGAGATGACTAGTGATTCAGAATGTTAGAGAATTGAGAAGAATATTCATCAAAGATTGTGTTTCTTAACAACAGAACAATGCACTCGTCGTATTCACAATTACCAGATATCAATAAAATGGGCATTGTAAAACTCAGGTTTAAAGAAAGACCTAGCCCTATGTACAATAATTACCTCTCTCCATTTCCGAGCTACCAGGCGCCCAAGGACACCAGGACCAACAATCAGCAGATCATGTTGTCCGACAACTGCTTCCAACTCATCATTTAAATCACCTCCAGTTTCCACTGAATGATAATTACACATAATTTAAATGAACTCATAAAGAAATACAGATTAAAGAAATAACTAGCAGATTGTAAAATTCATATAGATCAACTCTAAAGCTAAACTGAAGTTAAGTTACAAGCCCACAATCATCAGTCAATTGAAACTAAATTGAAGATAAATGGAAATCACAAATTTGCCCTAATTCGATGATCAGCCAGTTGGTTGTTGATCTGGAGAATTGAGAGAGTAAAAACATGTTAATAGTATATTACGAACCGACGGTTGAGGAGGCGTGGATTGGAGGAGTAGCCATTTCCCAGACGACGATGGCTTAATGAATCAATTTGTGTTTGTTTCGCTAAGACATTTCTTCTCGAGAACAGCGTCCGATCTTATTTTGTAATAGAATATTATTTTCTTACTCGATACTCCCTCTGTCCCGCTAAGTTTGTCCACTTTTCTTTTTTAGTGTCCCCTAATGTTTGTCCACTTTCCTTTATTCTCCACCACACATTCTACTTTTTCACTCATTTACTTATTATTCATTTATTCTCAACCACACATTTTATACCTTCTTTCTATCTTAATTTGCGTGCAAATGGTGCTTTTGGACAAACTCACCGGGACAGAGGGAGTATTATTGATAATTAGGCAGCAACTGGACTCTGACATTAGGTAAGTAGAGTATATTTATAAAATGAAATTAAACAACTGTGAATGTAAAATGGCTTATATACATGTTGGATAGATCGGCTTCGTACCCCAAGTCAGAAAGATTACATACATGCTTCTAGCAGTTATGGACTACAGATCTATGTACACAGCTTTTTTCTTTCCCATGTCCAAGCAAGTTTACATGCAGTTTTCAGATCACTGATGCCAACTGCGAATATCTGCTACATAGACTTACATCTGGAGGGAGTCATTCTCTCCCTGCCAGTGTATTGGAGTGCGGGTGTGCCCTGTACAACCAGCTCAAACAGAGCTGCTTCCACCGCCTGTTTTGGTTTTTGTATCCAGACCCAGGGTGGGAAATGTGGAGAGTTTCTTGGACAAGATGAAATTCCCATGGGCATCCTCATTAAAGTATTTCTTAGCGCGAGGATCCATCACAATTTTACATGAATTCCAAGTGTCAGCCATGAGCTCCACTCCGTAGTAGCTTAGATGGTCTGTAATGCTGTTTCCAGAAACTGACCTGCACAATGAAAGCAATGCATCCATTAAGACCATTCCCGTTCATTGACTGTGCCCCAAATCAATGCTGCACTGCATTAAGTGTAGTTACTTCACAATGTCTTACAGCCACAGGAGATAATAGCCACATTTACAAGAAGAATGGGCTTTTAGCACATATTTACCCTCCCAACACAGTGCCATGACATAATTTTTATAATAAATACACTAATGCCAGCACTTACCTACTGCAGTAGGGGTCTTCGCCGGAACCATCACAAACTTTTTGAACATGGTAAACAAGACTTCCAACTCCGATGTCATAAAGCCAAACCTACCACCAACAGAAAACTCTGAGTAATCAGTGGCGGACCTAAAGATGACAAAACATAGGATCCTAACAATAAATGCTCCAATTTATAGGCAACTTTGTATCCCATCTAGAAACAAAACTAGAGAAGCAGGATGCAAGAGCAGGGATGGCATGTGATCGGATTTCAAAAGCTAAATAACAAGTGTGGCATTTCAATCATCTATATAAATTGCTAGCATATCCTGCAGTTACCTCTCTTGGGAAGTGGTGGTAAGTCTTTTGAGGGAAATGAGTATAGTATGGAGGCAGATGGGGAACAATGTCATGGTCATTTGTAACCCTAATTGTATTTGGCACGAGTTGGCTGTAGTAACTCGCAAAAGCTGCATTACCAATACGGGGTTGCCCAAACGTCATAACCTGAACTTCGTTTGCATTGCGGTTAACCTGCATACAAAAGATATCTTTTAAGAATATTGACTCCAGAGAATGCAATATAAGAGGCATACATGGTCCATGCTTGCAAATAAATGACAAACATATAAATAGAACACAATACAAGATACGTAAGCTTAATTAGTTCTACCCTTCACCACACGGCTCTAAAGAATAACCAATGATAAATCTCTACAAGGAATCTTCAACTATCAAACAAATGGTGCATTCTATTGAACTCCATTCATAGGGATGATGATGTTAGAAGCCAATCACACAGATATTTCTTTTTCTTATATTCAAGTCAGAACTGCAGCCTCAGTTGTTAACAACTAAAGCTGAAATGCAGAATATGAATACATAACATTCACTTGTGCAATGAAAACAACAATGACTGCTGAAAATAAATCGCAATATTATAGTGAAAAATTGCAAACAATAAGAGTCTAAAATGCTAGTACGTACAGCAAGATCTAATCCACACAAGGAAGCCATAGCCCCTCCCATTGAATGCCCAGTAACAATAATTTTCATCTCTCCAAATATCTCTTTTGCAGTCTTAATAGCGTTGAGGATTCCCGGCCGCAAGGTTGTATTGTGGTAAGCAAAATAAAAACCATGGTGTACCTGGAATAAGAGTTACATAATAATCCTTCTATTATAGTTGTATAACGCATATGGCTACTGGTAGCTTGAGGAAAAGTCCAACAAAAATATACCATAGCATCGGGCATCCCAGGGTAGCTTATGTCAAGCTGTTTCCAATAAAGGTCTTCAACCCAGTTTTGTATGCTGCAATTTATGAATGCTTTATATGACAGTTATATACCATTTCACTTTTGTTGATAGTTATTCTCTTCTATCATGATCACACATGAACTAATAATTAAACAATGCATTTATCTACCTGTGTTCTTGAGTGCCCCTAAATGCAATTACAATAGCATTTAGATTTTTATCAACTCCCACAAATGCCTGAAACGTACAAAAAAATCCAATCAAGAATCGAACATAGCAGTGCCCATCTTAAAAAGAGACAATGCAAGACGAGTGGGAGAGATCCACCTGTAGACAATGCTGAACGTCAACAATCAGTTCTACGATTTCAAAATCCTGCAGAAGTAGACCGAAAAAAGTTAAAATTAATCCAAGTATACAACTTGTATCCAAGAATGCACATTCTAACAGTACCTCTATAACACCATCACACCTTGAACATGTCCAAGTAAAAAGGTCAGTCAAATCAGAAACATAAACCTGCAAAGAGTAAACAACAACGAAAAGAGCTCCTGAGAAATAAGAGGCCTATCAAATATCTCAAAGAGAAATCTTGAAAAATGTAGTGTATTATTCATACCGCAGACGCATATTCAACTAGTATGGTGGCAAGAGTATGATTGTACACAGCCTTATGTTGGACCCTAAGTTCTGCATTTAGGAAATCATCTCATAATGCATGTACGAAAAACAATAATAAAAGACGCTATCCATCGCCAAAACAGAATCCACAGTTATTGAAACTAAATGAATCAAAAAATTACAAACTTGAATAAACTCAAATACCTCTAGCTCCAGCAACATATGACAGAAAGCAGCAGCATAACACAAGAACCGCAAATCTATGTGGACTGCACCGTTCCATACCCTGCCAACACACATCCATTCATCAACAAAGTCAAACATCAAGCCCTAACAGTTACTATCAAACAAAATTCAAAATCGAAAATCTATTAACAAAGCCAGAGGCGTTACTAACCTGTACGCTGATCAAAATCGAGACCGGAAGATGAACTGAATAATTAGGGTTCGGAGAACGATAGCGTGGAAGAAGACGATTGATCTGAAAGAGAGAAAACTGAAACTGGATTTGTGAACAGGGGTAAAAAAGTAATTTGGTGACGTGTGGATAAGGAGTTTGATTTGGCAACGGGGCTATTTTTGGAATTTGTCCAGCTATTAACATTATTTGTTCCAGCTATTTAGTTACACGTATTTTTATCTGAATAAAAATAATTATTTGGAGGAAAGCAACAACCTCCCACAAGGAAGGAAATAAATGGTGAGGCCAGGGTTCGAACCCTGGACCTGAGGATTCTTTGTCAGACTCCCCACCATCAGGATTCTTTGCTTTCCTCCTGCCTCGTGTATGGAGGCTCTTCGCCCCCTCCACCCATGCGTGGAGGCTCTTCGCCTGTATTCCTGATTTTCTCCTGGAGAGTCGTTCTTCATCTATGCGGAAGAGACATGCATGCTTGATGCTGTCGATTATGGGTTGGATGTCCGTTGCTGTGACCAGAGCTTCAAATGATTAGAATAGATATCTTGTATACGATCTCTATGAATTGTGCCCAATGTAACCGCTATCGAAAAAAAAAAAAAAAATTATTTGGGTTCGCAAATATGAATTAAATTATTTAATCAGAGTTTTCTGAGAATAATGCTGAATATTTTTGGAGGACAATATCAACAAGACTCTAAGGTTGTATTAATTATTACAGACATAGTAATATAGGACAACAATTCAGGCTGCTAAAAGACAGATTATCTTTTAATTTTTTGCTTTGAGATTCGTCATAGTTTTGACCTCTAGATCTTATCATTTTTTAGGGGATCGAATAGTTCTTTAGAGTGGAATGATTCAATTGTTGGGAATTATATATAAAATGTGTTTGTTTCTTAACAAATATGATGGTGGGATACTTGATTCCTCAAACTGATTCTCTCATTCCTCAAGAATCATACCAAAAAGAGGCATTTATTCTTGTTATGTGCATTATTGAGCTGCTTGGTTATTGTCTGGAGGCAGGATCAGCAGATGTATGGCCTTTCAAGATGTTTTGGCTCATCAATAAGGGCTAAGGGTATTTGTAGATTCGAGCGGAAACTAGTCTTCCAGTTTTTGATCAGAGTCTATATAAATGCATGGTAACATCGATAAGATTCTTCTGTACTTGTATTTTTGTGACTTGAACTGCATTTCATTTCTCCCATCGGCAAGTCAGAGTGTTTAAGTTAATCATTAGTACTATAGTTTTGAAAAGTAAATGTGATAACTACTGAATCACATCAATATAAATCCACCTTTCACTGGCAATCCAAGAAATGCAAAAGGCACATATGACCATTGACATTTTGCCAAGACTTGAAGGACAACAAACAATATTGATTCTTGATTGTGAAAGGGAATATTACTTACATGCATGTGTCATATACCCTTTTTGTAATTCCATTCAATCTTCTCATTTCAAGTCCTCTTGCTATCTATAACCAAAGAATGATATTATCTGTTCCTTTTGATGCATCTATTCCCATGTGGTGCGACAAATAGATGACGCGCTGTGATCATTTTCTATCCACTTCGAATATATCAATCTTGTGAATCTGCCAAAGAGTAGTATATAGAGAACCCACTGTGAGTTCAGTTCCTCACAACTGATCACTACACTCAAACTCAATATAACCTTCTGCTTATAAACCTCTTCATATACCTGAGATGGAAAGAGTGACAAAAATGGTGTCTGAAAGACCTGTGGTGATCTTCAGCAAGACCACTTGCTGCATGAGCCACACCATCAAGACGCTCTTGCATGATTTTGGTGTGAACCCAAGTGTTTACGAGCTTGATCAAATGCCAAAAGGTAAAGAGATTGAGCAGGCTTTGATGAGGCTTGGATGCAGCCCCACTGTTCCTGCAGTTTTTATTGGTGGGGAGTTGATTGGAGGTGCTAATGAGATCATGACACTGCATCTTAATCGCTCACTCAGGCCCATGCTTAATAGGGTTGGAGCATTATGGGTCTGATCTATACCGCGACACAGATCGTACTCAGAGCCTCTGTATGCTGCTTATAAGTTATAATAGTAATGATATGAATAAAGACTACAATGAAATAAGTAACAATAATGTTAAACTTAGTGTATGGCTTGAAATGAGCACCAAATTAAGGTGTATGCATGCTGCTGTACTGAACTTGGGACGTACAATTTGTAACGTGGAGTCTCTCTTGTTTAGGGTTTTTTTCGATCAATAAACTTCTGCTTGCTTAGATTATTGTCCAAAACAGTCAGTGCATACAGTTCATATCCATGCACATCAGTTTCTTTTGCGGCCAATATGGAAACGTTCGTAAACCAGTGGATGCACTGCAGAAAGATTTTACTAACAATTTAATGGTTCCACATCAAGTTGACATGCTGCCTTATTGTTGCCGCATAAATCGAACTGTTAAGATTGCGAGTTTGCTGCTTTTTTACTTCTAAGTTTTTACAGCCAACCAACCATAAGTAAAGGACAAGTACGGGACATCACAGATTGAGTTGAAAAAAATACTAGGATTATTGTATTATTAAAAATAGAAGATGGTTTGCATGATCCGGAAGGCCATCTCACATATATGTGACAGTGATAGTAGGACATAATATATGGTGTTCAAATCAGGAAGCGCTTCAATAGAGTGAGCAGATCCACCCAAGTCTTGGATTAAGGTGGACAACAATAACAAAATGCCGAGTATCCAGTCTCCCTGTTTGAATTGTGTGAACCTCACAATTATTTAGAGGCAGTAGTATAACCCAGCAATCAGGACATTGGATTGTTATCGCCACTTTTTACTCAAGTTCTAGCTTCCAGCCACAATCTCTGCAACAAAACGAGAAGTTTCATCCGCTGGTCTCACAAATCACTGTTTTTCAATTATATAATCAAACTTTCCAAGAGAGACTACAACGCATCGTATGAGAAAATCATCATCAAGTGTCTAATTTCACTTCTGGCTAATATCAAAAGTGGCTAAAGATTCAGATTCCTCATAACAAACAGTCAGTTTCATTCTAGCCGAAACCCCAAATCAGTTGCTTACAGTAACATCAAGCTAACGACAATAAATTCAATGTCACGTGGAACCTTAAGGACATCATTTTTCATCTGCAGGAGATTAGTTATTCCAAACTTTGAACAACTGAAAATTTAAAAAAACTAGGATATAGTGGGGTATGAGCCAGCGAGACAAAGCGATTAAATTATAAAGCGATCTGTATGCATTTCAAACAAGGAGGCCAAACCATTACAGTTTATTCAAAATGTGATTCAGCCAACTACAGTTCACAAGCTCAAGAAGAAAGCAAACAATATGCATGATCCTGATTGTATCATGTATGAATGACCACCTCAGCTTAGTAAATAATATGCAGATGTTTCGTCTCGCAAAACCCTAAGTTTACATATATTTTAGCTCAATTTTTTTTAAAAAGAATGGACTCTTAGTCAAAGAACCTATATCAAGCATTTTAACCTACAATTTAGCATAACTAATTGCTATCCTTTTTTACTTAGTGTCTTAGTAACAGCACATGAGCAGTGAAGAGCATGTGTAGAAAATTAGCTTTGAAGATAAATCGTAAAAAAACATTATTACCCCAACAGGTGATTATGTTGTTTCATCATAAAAGTTAAACTGATACACACAACAACTCACCTTTTATGCTACTCCAATATTGCGGAGCTTATCACAATGAGGTGTAGGCAAGTTCCTACTCCATTGACGCCTTTGAAGTTCTATGTGACAATATCGTCCAAGCATATGTTTATAGTCCTTAATCACTTGTTCCTCGATGTCCATCCTAGCTGGAGTTGCAGTAGGAAACTTATCCTCAAATTCTGCTGATTTGACAAAATATTCTATACCATACTTCTCAGTTGTGACAGGAATCTGATAATTGTAAGTCTTTTGCAGAGAGTACTCGGGCTCGGAGAATGGCAGATAAGCAAGCAAGAATATAATAATAAAGGGTATAATCTGAAGAAGAATCATAAGATTAGGTCCAGTATCTTGCTGATTCTCTCTCTCCCTCGGCTGAGTACCTCTATCAGTCCTATACACATGGGCAGATCGAAACATATCTCTCTGCCCGAAGAAGGACCTAAATATTTCATCCGGGTCAAATTCATCATCATAAAAGGAATGACGTGTATGTGGCCTACGACGTCTGACATGATGCTGCTGGTTATACTCAAAATCTTCCACCAAGCCAGTCTGATCATACTGTCTCCTAGAACTTTCATCACTAAGGCATTTAAAAGCCTTGCAAACTTTCTTAAACGCTTCCTCAGAACCAGGAGCCTTATTCTTATCAGGATGCACTTTCAACGAAAGTTTCTTATAAGCTTTCCTAATCTCCTCAATAGAACAACTCTTCTCCAATCCAAGAACAGCATAATAATCATTATTCTTCTTAATTTGCCGAATTATCAGAACATTCTCCTCAGTATAACTCCTTTCACCATTTAAAACCTCAGCATTTCTGAAGAAGAACCCCCATTCACATTTACACTAGACCCGCCTTTGGTAGGAGATGCAGGAGACGTTGACCCAAGCTTCTCACACTCTTCAATCAGCCCGTCAAGTTGCAAATCACTGTTGAGTCGAGACGCAATTCCAATGAATTTCAAAGCTCTTTTCTTATTCCCAGCAGCAATAGCTTCTTTTGCTATGCTAATGCACCTCAAGGCCTCATCTTTATTACCATCCATACCCTCAGAAGTCACAATATGATCTAAAAATTATAACTTGGACGTATCCAGAGCTGTACCATCACACAATGTAATGATTAGGGTTTTCAGATCAGATGGATCGAATCGAGGAATAACGCATCATCGATAAACGATAAAATAATAAAATTAGGGTTTGTGAAAAAGGGATGTTACCAGTGGGTTTGAATCGGCGCTTGCAAGAGATGCGATCTGATGCGGTAATGGGAAGACTGGAGAGTGGAAAAAACAACGCGCAGAGACGACACGAAGCCTCTCGTCGTTCTTCGACGACCAGTTTATTGATTTTAGATATTTATGTTTTTTTATATCAAGTTAATTTTTTATATTAATTCAGAATAAAGTTTTTCGATTGATTCCTGGCGAAACGGCGACGTTTGCACTTTTTGCAAAGAAGCACCGGGGGTAGAATCGTCATCGTGACGAATTGAGTTGAGTATAGATTTTCAATTTTGTGAGGTCGCTGGAGATCAAGATTTCATCGTTCACGGATAATTCATTTTCAGCGGCGGCAGCTTCTCTCGATCAACGATGGTAAGATCCATGATCGTCTCCGTTTTCACCTTAACGAAATTTGTTTTTTTGTGGTTGTTTCGGTTGTGATGCTGCTCATATTGTTAGGGTTTTCATATAATCTTACGCTGGATGGGATTATGTGTTTTGAATTAGGTTTTTTAGCTGAATTTTGCTTCTTGTTGTGTTTCCTGTGTTGTAAGAGGACCTCTAGGTTAGTTATGGTCTTGTGATGCCTTCTGTCGGTATCTGAATATGTGTGAGGTAGTTGACATTTGAGTAAGTTGATTATTTTTTAGTAGATTTTTTTTGCATTGAAGCATTTTTGACTAAATTACATACTCAGAGACACTAGTATTATATAAAAGTGATGAGATGTGCCTCCAATATCCCAAGGCGTGATAAAGAACTTTTTTACAAAGAATACAACTCTCGGAGCATTAAAAATGTTTTTTCTGATACTGTGCTCCGACTTGTAATGTTCAGTTTAATTCTTATGACAGGATGGGCATGATTCTGATGACTCGAAGCAGAGTACTGCCGACATGACCATATTTGTGAGTATTTCATTTTTGGTGTTTGGTCATTGTAATGGTTTTAACTTTGTTAGACTTCTTGCCCTCTGACACCAATTTATATTTATTTCAGGTTCAAAATCTTCTTCAGCAGATGGTGAGTTCGATACTGGAGTTTTGTCATAGTTTTATGAAATTTAAAATTGGTCTATGTCTGAATGATACAATGAATGCAGCAAAGCCGGTTCCAAACAATGTCCGAGTCCATCATTTCGAAGAATATCCTTTCTGCTTTTACTTGCTAAATGATTTGCTAGGGTTTCTCTCGCTCAGGTGTTATCTTGCTTCTATAGTACATTTTTTTCATGGCCCAATTTGTAGTTTACTTCGAAAGCAGTACTCTCTTAAGTTTTAACTGTGTGAGTGTAGTTTTGTAATTACTTTACCATCTGACATGGGATAATTGATCATTTTTATCCTTAACTTCATGATGCACTTGATGAGATGGGTACTAGGATTGATGATTTAGAGCAGAGCATCAACGAGTTGAAAACTGAAATGGGTGCAGAGGGATCACCTTCACCATCAACTCCCAAGGTGAAGTCTGAAGACACCTAAGTAGCTGGCGCAGTAACATTCAATGCTTCAGCGGTGACCATAAAGTTCACTATCAGAGTCCCATGTTTCTAGGGAAAAGAACATTAGGTTCCTTTGCATTATTCTATTATCGTTCAGGTGACTTGTTATAACAACAAAAATGTTTGGAAAGAATTGTTTGTTTGATTATTACAATTGTTCAAGTAATGGTTACATCATGGTTACTATAGTATGCAAATCACAGCTTAACTTCTCTAACTTTGTTTTATTAAGGTATACTTCATTGATTTGATCATCTCTCCCTACATGTTCATCATCTCCCTGTGAGCTTACCCAGAGAACTCTTCTCTAAAAAACATTCTTAATATTTCCACTTCTAAACAAATTGCAAATAACATGTCGAGAAAAGTAGTCAATAGCTCATAATGAAAGGCTACATTATAGTGTGCTGAGATGGTTCCCTGACTTATAACATGATCAATTGCAACCCTTAAAGCAATTAGAGGTTTATGCATCAGGAGAAGGATCTACATGCACAAAGAAACTTGCAGCCACTATCACATAACAAAGAATGAGCATCAATCCTTTAAAGTAATTCGAAGTCCCCTCCTGCAGCATGAATGCCACCACTAGAACTGTCATAAAAAGCGGCCGTCTCAAATAGCTGAAAGTTCAAATCCATAGGTCTTCCCATTATCCACCCAACCACAACACAGAAAGGAATTCCAAACATGGATATTTGCGTCGATGAGCCAATTGCAACTCCAAGAGATATGTCAAGTTTGTCTTTCATTGCAAATATAATAGCACTAGCATGTTCTGCTGCATTTCCAACAATAGGGAGTAGAATGACACTAATGAATGCAATAGGAATTTTCATCGCAACAGACGCTCCTTCTATCGCATTAACCAAGTATTCTGATAAAAATGAGATCCAGATGGTAAAAATAAAAAGCCATACAATTGCCTCAGTCTTCGAGATGTCCGGACTTTCTTCTTCCTCGTCCTCCTCTAGGTTCCCTTCTTTAATTTCCACATCAGAGATAGGTTCATAAATATTAATCTGACCCTTCAGCTGAAAAAATAGGTATGCAGCATACGCTACAAGCATTATGCAACTGCTAAACCTCGAAAGCGCAAGTTCAGACTTTCCAAAATGTAACTCAGTGTGTGTAAAATGAAGAACAGCAGGAAACAGCAGTCCCATGACAGCCATCAGCAACAAACTAGAATCAACACTAGCTGCTGCTTTATTAAAAACTTGCTCCTTATTTGAAAAAACTATCCCACCGCTGAAAAATGCACATCCAAGAACCAACAACATATTCGACAAAATAGAACCCAACAGTGATTGCTGAACCACACGAATCATACCAGTTTTCAACGCGTGAATCGATATAATAAGTTCCGTAGCATTTCCAAATGTAGCATTTAAAAGTCCTCCAACTGTAGGTCCAGTAAAGAAAGCCAACTGCTCAGTAGCATATCCAAGACGTTCCGCCAAAGGAATGATACCCACTAAGCTTAAAAAGAAAACCCAACCTTGATGTCCGCTAAACAAATGTACAAACACAGCCAAAGGTCCGAAAGGTATCAACAAACTTATATTAGTAGATAATATAACAATGCGGATACTCTGAAAAACGCTGTTACGTATCATGATTTTATTCCCAATGGCATAATCATGTAAGCATATATGCGCTAAAGGCGTTCCGTCGAGTGAAATGGCCTTAGCAGACTTGACAAGGGTATCATCCCCTGAATTCCACCCATTCCTACCCTCCAGGTAATTCATTTCAACATTTTTTCCTGTCATCCCCATTTTTTGCTAGACATCAAATCCAGGGAATTCAAAAAAACATCATCATAGTAACCTCAGCATTCAGGTGATTCAGGTAAAATAACAAGAAAATCCTTAAATGAATCGAAGGATGTATTTCCATTAAAATGAGTGGCTGGTCTGATCTCCGTTTCCTATGCTGGCGGAGTCACTCATTTCAGCATCAAAATTAAATAATGAGTCATTTGAAATAGTTCTATAAATATTCAAATACACGACGTCGTTTGGTTTCTTCTCTGGCGCTCGTCTTCCTCGACCAAGCGACCACTTGGCTTCGTTCCTCCGGCGCGCTTCATCGAGTCGGTTTCATCTTCCACGTCAGCTTTCGCTCGTCTCCAGGTGACACTTTAACTCGTTTTTACTTTCTATTAATTGATTTCGTTTCATGAAGAAGTCTTCTGAACGATGAGCTTATTGGAATTTTATGAATTGGAAATCTTATAAACCCTAATGAACCAGCCATCTTTAAGTGTTCATAGAATCTTGAACAACTGTGATAATTGCTATTTGCCGTCAGTATCATATCAAAACGACGTGGTTTAACGGTTTTTAATTTATCTGAATTTTTGTAAAAATTAAATAATTTTATCTCGCATCAAATAATTTTTGCTTACGGAGCCAAGTTTCTTCAAAAGAAGGTTGTGAAAAAGGCAGCCAACTTCGAAGGCTTGAACTTGTAATAGAGACAATTATTTATTGTATTCGCTGTATGGTGGGAATTTAGTCTCTTTTAATGTGGGATGAAGTAATTTATGTGTAGCACTTGTATATCGTCATGTCTCAATTGTTTATTTCTCATAAGACATGTATGCATCAATGCACAGCTCAGTAGCAAACACACATATAAACTCAAGTGAATACAGGTTTGCATGGTGCAGGGTTTTGAATGCCAGTGTAGTTTGGCTTAGCATTGATGCAAGAAGAGCTGATCTGAGCTGGCTTTGTTCCAGTGTACTTCAAATCGATGTTGAAGAAGTCTAGTCCATCACAGGGAAATACTTTGCTGCATATCACATTTACTGCAACTGGACTGGTTGATGTTCCCTTATGTTGCGTACATGGATGTCTGATATTTTTACATGGGAAGATGTTTTCGCATTCTGCAATTTTTCAATAAAAATTAGTAATACTAATAGTAGTGAAAAGTGAGTTCAGAATATGAATTAAAGTTATGTTGGTTACCTTTGTGCTGTATTCTTGATCGAAGATAATGGGATTTCTAACATTCTCCATGGTAATGTCTTCAAAGTAGACATCATGGACTTGGTTTGGAACTGATTTTGGGAATGTCTTGATTCTGACGCCATTATCTGTACCACGTAGAAGGATCTTATTCACACGAATAGCTGTCACGGGCTTCTCTTTTCTGCCAGGTCTGTCTTCCTTCCCTAAACTCCCAATACTGTACAAACAAATAGGATTTATGAAGTTAAGAATTAAGATGATGAATGTCTGTGAAGTTTGTTTCATATAAGTACACAGAAAATGTCTGCATACCTGATACCATGTCCTGGTCCGCAGGTGATATTACTGATTTCAAAGTTGTTAGAGCCATGGCCAAGTGAAATGCAATCATCCCCAGTCGCGATTGTGGAATGTAAAATCTTGACGAAGGAAGTGTTGCTAGTGTGGATTCCATCAGTGTTGGGACTCCAGTCAGGAGCGCCTAAGTAGATGTTTTCGAACCTCAAGTGGTTGCAGCTGTGGACGTGAAAGTGAAATCCTTTCGGGTTAATTGATCGAATGCCTTTGATAACCATGTTGTTCGAGTAATCAATCTTCACATTCTGTTTTTCAGAAAAACACCTTCCATCAGTTAGAAATCAAACATGTTGCGCATGAAGCCTATTAATCTTGCAATGTGCGCAAATGACTTACGCAAGGTGGGAGGACGCTGCAACCTTTAGGAAGACAGTTCTTCCAAACACCCATCTGACCCTGACCGTCAATCGTGCCACCGGATCCAAGGAGGATGACATTGTTGAGTTTGGCAAATTGGATCCAATATTTTTCAGGAAGCATAGACATGTCAGTTGGTCCTATGAAGTCACCAAATAATTGAATGACTAATCTGGTGGCTAGGCAAGGCCCCATGAAGTACAACGTATTCATCTTGTATTGTCCTTTTGGGATCACAAGCCTTGCCTTCCCTGGATGCTTGCATGCAGCTTGAAATGCCAATGTGATCATTTTCTACACAAATAAAAACATTCAGAATCAGAGATCGGGATGTTAAAAAATGGGTTGAAGAGATTCAGTACAGTACCCCATCAGAAGTGACGTCATCCTCTCCAGGTCCGGCTTCATAATCATCCTCTGGGGTTACTACTGCATTTTTGTACTGCAAAATATTAAACACTTTCTCATCTGGTTCAACTGTCTCAAGGTTAATGGCAGCTGCACCAGGAATAACAGCATCTGCAGCAATTCTAGCTGGGGCACGAAGAGTACTACGTCTGCGGCCTCTACCTTTACCTCCCCTGGCTGACTCAACATTCTCCAAACAGCAACTTAATACAATCAAACAGAACAAAAGCAGACCAACCAAGGACGAAAGTTTTCGACGTGGGATGGCCATGATGTTCCTAGCCAACTCAGATCAACTCTTTGATAAAAAATAAAAAAAGGAAATAATTTCAAAGCCTTTCCGGAAGGTATACCGGAGGGCTTTGAAAATTTCAAGATGAAGAGAAGGCCTCTTCTAGAAATGAGGCAGGAAGCTGACTATATATGTGATAATTTGTGCATGGTGATGAGTTTACTTAGAATAGGTTACAGGGTACTTGTTATTTTAAGTAAAGTCGATATTTTGAGGACAGAAAACAGTTGGCCGGAGAGTCAGGAGAAATATAAGGTACAATGTCCGTTGCTGACTTCATTTTTTCTGGTCTAGATACTCTAATTTTAAACATTCAACACAATGATCTCAGGATCAGAGAGTTCATTTAGGTATACCATGCAAAGAGAAGTTTTGTGAATAAAAATTCTTGTATAAGGTTAAACAATTAGTTTTTCATATTACACTCAAGAGCGTTAATATAAACAACATCGTTTCTTGCATTGTTGGCAGTTATTAAACTGTATCATAAAGCAAAACCATGCACATACTCATTTTGCCTCAATAAACTGTTTATGAATCTGAAATACATGTAAATATCAATAAAACTGTTTCTCAATTTGCCTCATACATTAGGACAACACTTGCAAGTGCCACAAAATTGCAAACCAGAGAGCGATCATGTTCCATTTAGACCTTGCAGCTTGAGTAGTAATCTTTGAATCTCTTTAACAAGCTGTCACACATTGAACATTGTTAGCCCTCTTGATTATGATGAACAAGCAGCACCTGCTGGCCTCTGAACTAGGATTTATGTCAGCTGTTATATGAGTAGACAAAGATGGAACAATTAAAATATCCCAATTTAACAGAGGAGGGCCTAGGAAACAATACCTCTTGGCTCTAATCAAGTATCATCATGCTACTTTTCATCATCCATATCGTCATCCTTACTACTGATGTCGGATTCATCTTCCTCATTAAATAAGGTTTCTTCAACATCATCAGACTCATCATCATCATCATCTCTGTTTTCTCCCATCTCGTGAACATTCACAATAGGGCGACTCTTGTTACCCGCAGCTATGTCAATCTACCAATTGCCGGTAATTCATGAGCCCAAAAGCAAACAATGAAGCAAAATTGTCGCACTTCGGAACACAATATTGCATACCTGGGATGTTACCAGTTTCAAACGCCCAGACAATAGTAGCAAAGATTCAATAACCGAGCCTCTGGATTTGCTTATCTGAAACAAAAATATGTATATACGATCAGCATCAGAATTCAACAGAGATTTTTTGCATTCTAAATTAGTAAAAGCACATGAATTCACATATATTGAAACGCGTAACAATATAAAAACCAAATGATATTATTTATAAACAACACTTGTCAGCATTACTATGGCATACCTCATAAATGGAGTCAAGAATTGGGGTTGCTGGCTCCTGTGACACGATAAATTGATTGTGATTCACCAAAACGCAGTTAATCCACGGAAGAATGTGATGGACGCCACATTTTCTGTTCAAGATAAGCCGAAAAATTAATATCAGTAATGCATAAGTTTAAGCTCCTTTCCCCACACAGGCCAGATACACTCAGAAAAAACCAGCACAACAAAACCACGGAAATTGAATATGCCCATAGTTAAAATCTTACTTTGATTGCCACAAGTCCACTAAAATCCGTAAAAACTTGTATGCCTCATCAGATCCCATTGACAAGACAATTGTTTTCATCTGACCAAAAATTTAAATCTAAGTTATAACAAGTGTACTTAAGAAATTCTGATAACAAAGATTGAATGATTCATGCACCTTCTTAGGTGGTAAAGAAATCTTCAAATTTATATTTTGAAACTTGCAGATTGAGTTACTGCATCGGATGTATCATCATTGTTTCCCAAGACACCTAATGACCTTAATCGCTCTTCAATCGATTCTGGTGAACCATAGATATTAATTTTACGTGTAATATCCGAAAAAGATATATATATGCAACAATAATATAAAGGACTTCAACCATAACAAACTATTTGAATTATCAACCAAGTAACTCACCTTTGGTTGCAGCTATAGGCTCGTCAACAGATATATCATCATCCTGCAAGTGTTCAGTATTGGTTCCTTTTCCAGCAAACTCCAAAAGCTTTGGAATTGGATGAATGGCCTCCTCCGCGTTTGCACGATCTAATGCACTAACTGAGTGCCAACAAAACAGAATAAATTTAAAAATCTAATAAAGAAAACTAGTGCCTGTGAAGAGATAAAATTCAAAGGCATGACAAGTGAACATACATAAGAAACACAGCCACCAGAAAGGCTAAATCAACGGAAACAGGATAGTGACAATATAATATTATTTGAATGTTAATTTTTTATAACTCACAAAGAGTTTTCGAATATGTACTCGTGTAATTCTTAATGTATAGGTACAATCATAAAGCTGCAGTGTGGCCATTGAACCTTTTATTCAACAGACAGTTCAGACAAGGAGTTAAATCGTTCTGGGACGCAAAATATCTCTTCCCGCATATAGTGCTACTCAAGAAAGATGTTAATTGTAGCAATTGCAACTCATGATGCAGCAAATTAATTGTAGAAATTGCAACTCATGATGCAGCAAACATTAAATTAGATAGCAATTATCACCTGCTTTTTGTGAGTCCAATCGTCTCTTGGATTTTTGATACTGGCTTGAAGGCAAAAGAGCACCATCCATGGAATAATCGAGTATTACATCAAGTCCATAAGTTACCAACTTTCTCTGAAACGATGGCTTTATAAGCAGTCCATAGGCAATAAATACATTTCGAGACGCAGGGGTAGCTATTGCATCAAGTTTAGCAGCTAGTATTGTAGGTAATGCGCTCTTTTTATTATTAGAGATGGCTTCCGGAGAAATGGATACTTTGGTGGGTTTAGAACTGCGGAGTTCCTCTATGTTTTTTCCATACCAAATATAACAGATACCGATCTCTGAAATGGCTAGGACGTACAGACCTGCATCATCTGCATTGCCTTGATTGTTGCATCTGACATCCAGCACCGCAGCAGGGTGCTCCAAAGTAAGAATACAGCTGGCTGACTGCTTCTTCTCACCGCTTAATTCCCAAACTGCAACATATTTCTCACCTAACGAAGATGAAAGAATGTACCTTCCATCTTCGGTGAAGGTCAGACAGCGAACAGATCCCTGTCATCCCAAAAAAGAACATGAAAACGTTACAGAAAGGATCTAATAACAAGCCTATCTAAGCTGAATTAGAAAACTCCACGTTACTTACAGGATGACCAGAGAACTTGAGCATTTTTTTGTGATTAGCACACCTATACACCTTTAGTTGAGTAGATGCAGCTACCATCAATTTTCCATCTGGCACCAAAACAAGCACGCTTAAAGGCAATGAGCAGATAAGAAACCAATTTTAATGCAAAAAGGTGAAAATTAGTCCCAAAAGATTCTGCGAACCATTATTATTAATACCACGAGAACAACTAATTTTTTCCAAGGGGTAAAAAGTAATTATATTACAGAACTAAAGACGTATCGTGAAAAATATTCAAACCGATCATACACTTTTGAGCGCTGTAGTTCATCATGTGTAAGAATAGTGGGTATGTCAGAATATAAACCCTTAGAAGATTAAATCAAATTGTATACCTGGTGACACAGCCAAGGAAGATATAGCCTTAGAGGATGCCTTAAACTTTTCCAACATGTTTCCATTCAAGCAATCAATTTTACAGATCATCCCGTCAGCACCAGCAGAGTAAACGCTGGAGCTCTGCGAAGAAAATGAGATGGATGTAACACCCCTGAAAAAAGTCATTGAAACACATGAGCAAACTACTGAAGAATCCCGCGTTCTTAAATTAATTTATAATACATAGTTTAACTTGACAAAAGTCAAATAAGGCAAGAACAATAAACAAGATAACAGCCTTTAGGATAACTAGATACTAGCAATCTTAGGATGAAATTAGACACAATTCAAGTAGATAACGGGAGTGGTTAGTACTTCTGGTTTATAAATCCAAAGACTAGAGTATTATTGTGAAGTAATGCACTACTCCCAAGTGCAATTTATACACAACCATCCATCTGATTAAGCAATTGGCTTTATCTAGTCTTTCAGATTCTGTATTAAATTGTTTATCACGTCCATCCTTTTACTGCAAAATCAGATATACTTACTAGATTACGGATATCAAAGTACTAGAAACACTACCCGGGATGACAGTCATTAACCATCCACTTCAGGTGACCCGCCGATGCATCTAAGGCCAAAACATCACCACTTCCAGTTCCCAGCACCACTAGTGAGGTCAGGAGTTTTCTCTTTTTCTGCAAATTGAACACGAATTAAGGTTCTAGTGAGAAACAAAGCACACTTTCCTCACATTATGATCCATGTTCAAATCAAATGACCCACCTTTTTCTCCACTGATATCCATTTCATGCATGTGTAATCAACCGAAAGATGGCCTCTCCCGGACTTTGTAAGAACGTTTGAATCATCATTTGAAACCATGTCTGAAAACTCGGATTGAAGTTGACCTTTTACTGTGTCCCATATCTGAAAACCACAAGACCTCATCATATATTACAGTCTAGCAATATATCCTCATGATTATATGCTCTCTCCAAGAACAACAGGGTATATTTGGCAGACTTGCGAGTTCATCAAACTCTCTATAATCTACTCAATGAAATTATGACAAAACAAAGATTGTATTGCTGGGTTCTAATCAAAAAATCAATTGCACCTATAAACTCATAAGAACACTGGAGTTTTACAAAAGTGGTGAGGCCGTGCTTAAACGCATATTCTTAAAAAATCTCAGACTATAATTGTACAGCCGCAGAGCATAAAAAGTGAAGATACCTTTATACGACCATCGCCAGAGCATACGGCGAGGTAGTCGGCGGAAGGACTAAATGCAGTTAAAATATCTCTGATGTTGTTCGGAGAAGTCATTGATGGAGACAATTTGAAGAAAATGCCAATTTCAATTTCAGCGGAGCAGCAAACAACCCTAAACCCTTAGCGGCTCTCTTGCAGTTGCAGCAGCTTAGTAAACCCTAAACCCTCTGTTCCGCTTTTTGTTTTATTTAATTATTATTATTTTTAAAAATGGAGACGGTATTTATACGTCCATATTTTATTCTTACTTTTTTGAAAATCCATTTATTTGTCTAAAATATATATTTGAAACTTTTAAGTTTTAAGAAATGAAAAATAAATAAATAATGTATGGCAATAAATATATTTTTTATAAAAAATAATGATAATAAAATAAAGTTATGGTTGAGAATAATTGAGTGGATAAATATTAGGAGAAGTCAGAGTTTGGATGCTTCCTTTATTACATATGTAGTTTACAAACAACATTACTGTTCAAAATCTTGATATTACTTTTTTCCCTTTATTTTGCCTACACGGTTGCTGACGTAGAAGGAAATATGAAGGCTCATCGGATCAGCAGAACAATACTTTCCTCAGTATTATCAACAGTATAATCCCAAATGCAATTGAGTTGGCTCTGGCAGCATTACTTTCTTCAGATTCAGACCCAATGTGCTCCGCCACATCGAAAGTTCCTAAACAAAATAAAAACCAGTTACTTATGTCGCCGTAAAGAAAATAAAACATCAGATGAGGATACTAAATACCTCTGTCGGCTCCATGTCCACATGCGGCTTTCAAAGTGGCCCTAACATCCTTTATGGTAGCCTTATTATAGAACTCGAAGTCTGGAGAGATATGTTCCAGGCAGTCCAGAACTTTATGAGTCTCAGTCAGGCATGGACCTAAGCAGAATTTGTCTGTGTAATCAGGAGGTACATTGATGCTTCCTTGTATGTCTAGTCTATAAGGTTCCTCGCATCCGCTATACATCTGTTGATGAATAAGGGTATTACTTCTAAGTAATTACTGATGGTAGCTTCAATGCAAAGCATGCTTGTTTAGCTTGCAGCTGCAGAAGTCACTTACATTGTTATCGTCGAAACATGATGATGCTGTCGAATCGATATGGGAAGGATCATGTTCTTCCTTCGGTTCTTCTTTAGTTGCATCGACGCTGGCCTCACCTAAAACCACTGTGAGAGAAACAGAACAGTTACTCCCGTTGCAAATAATTATCTTCTTCATGCACATTTTTAATACCTGGCAAGCTGCTATAAACAGATATATAAAGAAGTCCGCACAGGAATATCCAGTGTTTGGCCTTGACTGGAAAAGCCATTGCATACAGTGCAGTATCCTCAGGAACTTGTCCAAAGAAACTGAAACTCATAAGATGATTATATAATAACAGTTATCAAACATGGAGTCTAGAACACTGTATTTCGACACTATGGCTTACAAATTGCCACACTACCCCAAACCTAAGTTTACAAGTTTTAACTATCATCATGCTGACGATGACTAACAAAAGAAGTAATGACTAAATCACAACAGTTTTAATAACAATGGAGTATGATTAACCCAGCGTCACATTTGTATTGTTATGATCAACGATAACTATTGTAATTGGCAGATGTGAGTTAGGTGATCTGACAGGGAAAAACAAAAAATGCCCTATAATTTTCAACTGGGATTTGTAGGGGAAACCAAGTGGAATGGAAAGACTGGAAAGGAGAGGGCAGATATATAGAGCCACCAACTTTTCTATTGTAGTTGTTTGAGGCTTGCAAGCTTAAGTCTTTATTTGGATTTTCATGGATCATCACTACACATGAAGTCTACAGCTACAAGTAACACAAGCAGCACGGTAGTAGCTTCAAGAAGTAGAACTATGGCAATGCAAGAATAGCAATGACATATTAGTTAGCATTTTTTCTGATAACATAAGAGTCAACCTCTGGCAGAAACAATCTAGTATGCATTACAAACCGTATTAAAGTATAGAAATGTTCTTCATCAAAAAACATAAGATCATAAAAATACCAGTATGATGCGTGAGATGGGATATCACCATTCACTAGTTGAGTCAGTCTGGTCTACAATCCGAGCTAAAATTATCAGCTTGAAGTCGACTTAAAGGTTCATTGATTTTTTGTCAGACCATACTCAGCGAGTTCTTGAACATTGTAATTTGCACAGTTCTCATCATTGAAGTGTGCTTCATACTTGCTTCCAGGTTAGCAGCTTCATTCAGATTGTTCTGAAAATTAAGATACAAATTTAGAAATATGATACACAACAGTTGCACACTAATATTTAGTTAATTTAGTAACATTAAGACTCTAAGTCCTGTTTTTATATCCTAAACCTAAAAACCTGAAAGTTCACATTCTCACAAAATTATTCAGTGACTATGTCAATCAAAACTTGGATACCTCGAATCTGAGACTATATGTTAGTTGCGGTTCTGCAGCCAACATGAAGCTAGGATCCATGAGTGCAAAGCTGTACAGCTAATGAATCTGGTAAGACATTATCTTTAATGTATTTGTATATGTTTGGCAGCCTTGCTTTTAGCTTGATGGTTTAGGGCATTCTTCACCAAAGTACATGTATACGCATCGGGGGTGCAACCATCTCCTTCCATTGACTGGTAAAGGTCAATGGCTTCAATGGCTCTGCCTTGCTCACATAATGTTTTGATGATAACGCTATAAGTAAAATTATCCGGTTGCAATCCTAACGCCGACATGGAACCGACGAGCCTCAGTGCTCTCTTGATTTTTTTCATCCTACAGAAGCCTTGGATGAGCGCATTGAAAGTGAACACATCTGGTGACATACCATCATCCTGCATCTTCCTTAGAAGTCTCTCAGCACCAGCAACATCCCCATCAATGCATAAAGAACGTATAAGGATGTTGTAAGTAAGAACGTTTGGAGAAATGCCCCAACCCAACATTTCATTGAAACAGTCAAAAGCGTCTTCCGTCTGATGAACACGACATAAACACTGAATAACTGAACTAAAAGTACATTTATCTGGTTTGAACCCATGTTCTAAAAGCATTTTCAGTGTCTTCCTTGCCTCACTATACCTCCAATTTTGGATTGTCCGCTGATGATAGAGTTGAAAGTAACAAGGTTCGGCCCAATGCCCCTTTCAAGCATTTCTGTAAACTTTTCTAGTGCCCTACTGACCATTTGGGATTTGGAAAAGCAATCAATAATCATGTTATACGAAACAACATTTGAAATAAGTCCATCCTGGCTCATTCTGAGCAAATAGCGATCTCCATCCTGAATTCTGCCTCTAGCATACAAGCTCTGCATAAGAGCAATGTACGTATTAAAACCTGGCTTCACACCTTTATTGATGATGTCATCACATAATTCGCATGCCTTGTCAAGATCTAGACCTTTTATCCAGCAACTCATTAATATATTAACCATTGGACTGCTAGGAAGATAACCTTTCTTGCTAACTTCTCAAAAAACGTTTCTGCTTCTATGGGCATGGACTTAGCACACAAGCAATACAACACAGTATCAGAAAGAGATTTAGGCACACTACGTCTTTCCTGCACATAGTTTGAGAACATCTCAAATGCTTCAACTGGTACCTTATGACGAAACACACCATGACCAATGACCTAAAAGTAGCTTCATTTGGATTCACTTTCTTTTCTCTCATGACATCAAGAACACCAAAAGCCTCTTCGAACCTCTTTGAGTTGCAAAACCCATCAATAAGAATAGTGTAAGTAAACACATTCGGAGAATGGCCATTTTTCTCCATTTGTTTGATCAAACGCAGCGCCTCATCCACAACGCCACTCTTACACACTCCACAAATAAGAATATTATAAGTAAACTTATCAGGATAACAGCTATCCGCAGCCATCTGTTGAAACTTCAGATAAGCCAAGTCAACAGCATTACATTTCACTAACCCATCAATCACCGCATTATACAACCTCGTAGTCGGGTTAAGCCCAAAAACGAAATCTGTCCAAATACTTCAACACAATACTTAGCCAGCCCAAGCTTGCCCCAACTACCAATCAAAATGCAAAGCAACTCCTCATCAATCTTAAACCCACAACTCTTAATCTCCTGAACCAACTCAGCCGTCAACACAAGCGGCCCTTTTCTATACAACCTATCAGCTAAAACCACTCTTACAGCCTCATTCTTCACTAAACTCGCTTCCAGCCTCGAAACCCAGAGATAAAATCTCAAAGGGTGAACTGCATTATCTTGATTCTGCATTACACTAACAACAGATTGTGCATCCGTCCTAACCCTGTTAGCCTTAAGTTCATGATTAAGCAGTAAAAACCAATCCTTTCTACCTAAAATCTTCCCAATGTACTGGTGATCGATGGTGGAAGCTGCTTCTTCGAATTGGGTTTCGTAACACGAGTAACTGCAGACTGAGTCGAGTTGTTCGGAGTTGGCCTGGAATTTAGGGTTTCAGGAAAGGGTTTTGATTTGGGGTTCAAATGTCGATTAGAATTCTGGCGTTGGATGAGGAGGAAGTAACCCTGGACGGCAGAGAAGATAAGCGTTTCATATCACTTCAACAGTCGCCGATAGATTAGCCGTATTGAAAACTACTCCACGGCGACGGAGTCTCTCAAATCACTGTTAATGATGATTAAGAATTTTTATTAAAAGAATAATAATAAAATTATTAATTAATCCTTTAAACGACGTTTGGTTTGATACCATCAATCAGCGAACCGATAAACTCATATTTATTGGGCCGGGTTGAGGTCGTATTGGGCCTACTGTCCACAAAGCCTTTCAGTTTTTTTAGGGTTTCTCTGTAACCACTGCAACTACCACCTGAAGCTGTTATTGAAGTGTTTTGCAGAGATTTACGGTTTGGGAGATGGCGAAGTCGAAGAATCACACAGCTCACAACCAGTCTCACAAGGCACACAGGAACGGAATCAAGAAGCCCAGGAGACACCGCAATGCCTCCACTAAAGGGGTATTCTTCAACTCATTATTTTTAATATGTTTAATAGGAACTGCGTGTTGTTATTTTTGTTGTCGTTGAATGGTTTTTTGTTTGTGAATTTATGTGTAGATGGATCCTAAGTTTCTGAGGAATCAGAGGTATGCTAGGAAGCATAACAACATTAGTGCGGAAGGCTCTGCCTCTGAAGAATAAGGGAGTATAAAGCTTGTCTGTCTTGGTCTTGGCTTGTCGAATTATTCTTATCAGCTATGTTTACATTCGTCTCTGTCATGTTTACCAAACTAATGTTTGTTTTATTCTACTCTGAGAGTTTTTGTTTGATTGATCAAGATGGGCAATTCTAGTTTTAATTCTCTTGGCATTGTCTTTTCTTGGTTTGGCATATAGTTGATCTTGTTATGACGGGTGATTAGTTTCGAAAGTGATAATGGGTAATGAGTATTAAGTAAAAGTGCTCTTGTGGAGTTTCATGGAAGCTGTTTTAGTACTCATTTAAGCCATTAGTTATCCGGATCTCGATCTGCATAGACTGATAGTTTTTAGTTTTTACTATTTATTTGAATCAAAATGCGCGGTGACAGAATAGCTGTGCTGTTTTTCATGAAGTAGTTTGATGATCTGCCTCATTAGGTGAGTAAGTCTTGACAATATGTAGAAGAGAATGTTAGAAAATTAAGGAGGAATGCCGAAAAAAAAAAAAACGAAGTTGCAGAGCCGTAGATGATCTACTGCACTTGAGCGAAAAACCGCCTAATCCGAGGTGCTGGACAACCAAGGTCGGCTCACTCCAGGGTTTACTCTGCACTCTACTCAATTGAGCACCCAATTGAAAGAGTTGGAACTCTCAAACAGATGTGAAAAAATAGAAGGAAGATCAGAAGAAAATTGCCTCTCTACTCGAACCCATACAACCCCAATTTAAAGAGATGAGAAAAACTGGTAGAGAAAACTCAGCCAAAAACTCAGCCATCATCCTCCCAACGACTCCACGTTTGAGTGTAGAAGACTTGACACAAAAATAGGATTTTGACCTAATCTAAAAGACTTGGCAATAAACAAGAAAAGAAACGTTTGAATATAAAATAGGCCCAAAGAAAGTAAGCCCATTTTGAAACAATCCAACAATCCCCCACCAGTTTCAAAATACTAGGAATAGAAATATTGTTGATGTTTGTAAACTTGAATCAACAAAAGAAAATTGAGAGTTCCGCAAACATATTTTACTTTGACTTATATCTTTTATTTGAAACCCTGTATCATAAGTGTCCTAGTGAGTTTGTCAAATACTCATCTAGTTAGGTTTTCATACACCTTGACACTTATTTAGGTGACTCGTCAAGTGTGTGTTGTTGCACACCCCCATACAGGTACGAGTTCATTAAGAGATCAAATATCTCAACCTGCCATTCAACAACATTATGGAAACTATACAAGTCATCAGTGAAGATTTATTCCTTCGTTTGACCCATTGAACCAAAATCACAAAGTTATGAATTATTGGTTGGGTTTCCAGAATATACCTACTCTGAAACAGACTTTAGTCCCATTTCCTTTGCTGTGTCCAGGACCATACGTCCACACAACGGTTTAGTAAGGGGATCAGCCAAATTTCTTGCTGACCTTACAAATTCTAATGAAATCACACCTGTTTCTATCAAATTACGAATCACTTGGTGTCGAATACGTATATGTCTTCTCTTCCCGTTGTACAATGCATTCGTTGCCACAGCAATTGCTGCTTGTGAATCACATCTTATAGAAACAGTTGGACACGGTCTGCCAATCATTGGAAGATCGGCGAGCACACTTCTCAACCAATCAGCTTCTTGACCTGCTAGTTCCATTGCGATTAATTCAGATTCCATTGTGGATCGAGCAATGCAAGTTTGCTTAGTTGATTTCCATGCCACTGCTCCACCACCTAATGTAAATACAAAACCATTAGTAGAATTCACATCATCATTATCGGATATCCAATTTGCGTCACAATATGCTTCAAGTGTACATGGAAAATCTGAATAACACAAATTCCTTTATGGGGCACTCTATTCAAAATATAACAAGCAGAAAGTATTGCCTCCCCCCACATTTGATCGGGAAGGCCAGAACTAAGCAACATAGCATTCATCATATCCTTAAGAGTACGATTTTTTCTTTCAGCTATTCCATTTTGTTGAGGAGTATATGGTGCAGTTCTTTCATGTATAATGCCCTCATTTAAACAAAATGAATTTAAAAGATCAGATTCGTATTCTCCACCTCTATCTGTTCTTAATCTTTTAATTTTTCTATCATGTTGATTTTCAACTTCAGCTTTATATTGTAAAAACATGTCAAAAGCTTCATCTTTAGTTCTCAACAAATATACTCTAGTATATCTAGAAAAGTCATCAACAAAAGTAATGTAATAATGTTTTCCACCTCTACTAACAATACTTTTAAAATCAGCCAAATCAGAATGAATGAGTTCAAGCAATTCACTAGTTCTATTAACAGGAGAATTAAAAGGTTTTCTGGCATGCTTTGCTTCTACACAAATTTCACATTTAGAAAAATCTTTTTCTAAATTATCTGAAATCAAATTTGCGTGTTTCAAGCGCTTGATAGAATTAACATTTAAATGTCCTAATCTACCATGCCACGTATCTAAAGAACACACAATATAAACAGAAGCATTTGCATTCATTTCATTCTTAACATCAAGAACAAATAAATTTCCAGTACAAAAGCCCTTAGCTACATACGCTCCATTCTTAGTAATTACTAATTTTCCAGCATCAAAAACTTGTTTAAATCCAGCTTTCATCAGCAAGGCACTAGAAATCAAGTTCCTACGCATTTCTGGAACCAACAACACATTTGTCAATGTCAAAACTCTTCCAGAAGACAGTTTCTCTAGGTTGAGGAGGCAGTCGACAATCCTGCTTTTTATGTCCAATTTTGTTGCAGTTCCAGCACTTTAGTTTCTTCTTGAATTCAACAGTTGGCTTTGTTTCGGACGACTTTTCTGCAGGAGTCTTTCCCTTAGCTTTCAGATTCTGGGTCCTGTTCTTACCACCACCAGAAGAACTTTCGACAATATTAGCATTAGACGGTAGTGAAAGAGGAACATAAGAATTACCAGAGTATTTTCTATTCGCATCTTCAATCATCAAGTCAGCAATCAGCGCATCGAGAGACATTTTTCTTTTGTCATGCTTTAGCTTTGACCGGTAATCATTCCACGAAGGGGGAAGCTTATCAATGAGCACAAATGCTGCCAAATACTCATCCATAGGTATCCCTTCAGCTTGAATCTTTGATACAATAGCTTCATATTCATGCAATTGATCCAAGATAGGCAGATCATCCTTGATTTGAAAGAATGTCCATTTTGAGGTGATATACTGCTTCTTACCTTCATCTTCTGCCCCATACCTTTTCTTTAATTATCCCATATTTCTTTTGCTGAATTATAGTTGACATAAATGTCAAACAATTTTTCAGAAAGATGTCTGAGGATATGGCCGCGACAAGTGCGATTATGATCTTCAAAAGAACCCTCCAACTTAGCTCTACTAGAAGAATCGACTGCTGCGGCTGTTGTTGAAGGAGTGGAAGAATCCGCAGCAGCAACACTCAAAGTGGACAATGAGGTGGCTGTTGTTCCATTAAAATGTAGTCCAAATGAAGTTCTTGAAAAAAAAGTAGTTCCTCCGACCAGCGTCGATAGTTTGATCCAGTCAGGGGTTCAAGCTTTGACAAATCAGGCACTGCATGATTTTTCGACATATTCACTCTATAGATTTTTTCGCTCAAGATTGTTAGAAAATTAAGAGGGGAATGCCGAAAAAAAACGAAGTTGCAGAGCCGTAGATGATCTACTGCACTTGAGCGAAAAACCGCCTAATCCGAGGTGCTGGACAACCAAGGTCGGCTCACTCCAGGGTTTACTCTGCACTCTACTCAATTGAGCACCCAATTGAAAGAGTTGGAACTCTCAAACAGATGTGAAAAAATAGAAGGAAGATCAGAAGAAAATTGCTCTCTACTCGAACCCATACAACCCCAATTTAAAGAGATGAGAAAAACTGGTAGAGAAAACTCAGCCAAAAACTCAGCCATCATCCTCCCAACGACTCCACGTTTGAGTGTAGAAGACTTGACACAAAAATAGGATTTTGACCTAATCTAAAAGACTTGGCAATAAACAAGAAAAGAACGTTTGAATATAAAATAGGCCCAAAGAAAGTAAGCCCATTTTGAAACAATCCAACAGAGAATGAGGTAAACAAGCTAAGTAGTGTCAACAAGGTTTCGTGCTAGAATAAGCTTCGTGAAGCCTTGTGAAGGTTGCTTGTTTCATATGACCTCATTCGTTTTAGGTTCGACTTGTTGTTATGCAGTGCCACTGAAATAATAATTTATTTTAAAAAAACATTGCAAACATTAGTCATGTTCTTATGGGATAAGGATAAGTCCACAAAACAATTATTTTATTTGTTGTCATTTGTGCATTTTGGTTTGCCATATATTTTCCAATAAGTTATGCCAAGTGTTTTAAATTGGTTTTTGTCTGCATTACACCTTATATTAAACGTGAATCATTTTTGGGAAATTTCATGATGATTAATTGGAAAGGAATGATAGTTATTCACTTTTTTGTATGTGAAATAAATTGGTTCTGAATTGGTTATGTACAGTTTTTTGTCTTAATTCTTATCCAACCAAACAGCTGTCCTTGCTATTGAAAAACATATTTATCAGAAATTAAGAAGGAGCAAATCATAAATATATAAGTAGAAAACTTGGGGAGTGTAAGCTCTCAGATTTCTCATCTTGCCGGAAAGTAGCGTTGCACATCTTCGCCTGATACTAAAAACTGCCAAGCACGTTGCGTTTGATTCACATGGCGCCGTCTCTTCTTTCTTATACGGAGCATGAGACTATTCCTCCGGTAAGCAAAAATAGTAACAGCAACAAAAGGAGGATACTGAATAGGGAATCAGCAAGGAGGACAAGAATGAAAAAACAAGAGCATCTTCATGAAGTCCTTCGAGATATCGATTCGTTTAAGAGGCAGAATTCGGAAATTGTGACTAAGGTGGCCGAGATCAAATGGAAATTGGGTCAGATACAGACTGAGATTGATGCAGTGAATGCAGAGAAGGCTGGACTGGAGAAGGAGCTGATTAGACTAATGGAGCTGGTAATGTCACTTGAGATGCATGGAATTCATCAATGCTGTACAACTTAGTTCATTGCTTAAAGAAGATGATGACTATGAAAATGGTGACATCGAGAAAACGATGTTAATTTTGACAAAACTGTATGTAGACTCATTTCTTTATGCGGCTTCTCGATCGTACCATATTTTTCTTATCCACTTTTGTCGGATTCCCCACGTGGTAACGTGCATTGATAATTCAGTATCTGGTCTAAGCCTTCTTGACACTTAATCCAAACTTACAAGGGCTTGGACTCGGGCACTTGGCATAGAGTTTGGAGAAGGCAATATCAGTTGGTACTTGACATTTTCATCCCAATTCCGTAAAGGATTTGTTATCAATAAGGTAGGAAGCGTTTAGTTAAAGTACTGAATTCAATCATTTATAAAAATTTATCATGTAAAGCATGGGATCTCTTCTAAAAATACTGTTCATAAATCTCAAATGATTGTATTTATCACTTACATCATGAATATACATGACATCATATAACTTAATAAAACAATTATATATGAAGATATGAATTAAAAAGTAATAGCGAACAAATCAAATATATAGTTAATGTTCATTTCGTAATATAATTATGTCCGCCAAAATCTTCTGTGAAATAAAATATAACTTTTATATCAAAATAGAAAAAGCATTCCAAAACTCCGTCCCTTTAATTAATTTCCTAGAGGACCTTTAAATGCGGTGTGCTGTTGTTAGATGGGGCGAATTGAATCAATATTTTAAAAGTCAGCGAGCGAGCGAATGATTCAGATTTGAGATTCAATCCTCGCGCTCGCTCCCAACTACCCACACACTCGCACCCACCCGCACCTCATCTAACCCTCATCTATCGCATTGCTATTTCCGCCTACCTCTCTCATCTTCCTTCCTTTTTATACACTCTTTTCATTCTCTCTAACTTCACACATCTTCCGCTTCGCATTTTGTTGATTGATCGATTGAAATGGCCAGGAAGAAGATCCGAGAGTATGACTCCAAGAGGCTTCTCAAGGAACACTTGAAGCGCCTAGCTGGGATTGATCTCCAGATCCGCTCTGCTCAGGTATATTTATCATATTTCTGATTATGTTTCCTTTTTTACATTTATCTGATCTGATTTGTTTTGTTGATGGACCTTCAATGGATCTGCAGGTCACTGAAGCAACTGACTTCACTGATTTGGTACAAAAGGAGCCATGGCTGTCAACAACAAAACTGGTCGTCAAACCCGATATGTTGTTTGGCAAGCGTGGAAAGAGTGGCTTAGTAGCTTTAAATCTGGACGTTGCTCAAGTTGCTGAATTTGTTAAAGAACGAATTGGTAAAGAGGTACATACCATACTAAATGCATAATCACATCTTTCGCTTCAATATGTTTTCGTTAATTTATGTATAAATACAGCACTCACTTTTAAGTTGTGACTTGATTAGGTCGAGATGGGTGGATGCAAGGCACCTATAACTACATTCATTGTTGAACCTTTTGTTCCTCACAATGAAGAATATTATCTATCCATTGTATCGGACAGACTTGGCTCCACTATCAGCTTTTCCGAGTGTGGGGGTATAGAAATTGAAGAGAATTGGGATAAGGTTACTTATTATTCACCAATGAATAGCTTTTGAAATCGATCATGCAACTGTGGAACTGACTTGATATGATATCCCTTCGTAGGTCAAGACCATATTTCTTCCTACTGAAAAATCTATGTCACAAGAGGCATGTGCTCCATTGATTGCCACCCTCCCCTTGGAAGTAAGTTCTAACGCTGATGCATATGGTGAACTTTTCAGTCTAAATTAACCTTCGTTTCTCCATATACTTAATTCAGTAAAATATAATTATTATTAATATTTATCAGTCAGCATCTTCCTGATGCGGATTAAAGAAAACATATTTATTCACAGTAATGTTCTTTACAAGGAAAAATGAGTTGCATAAAATAGAATTCAAAAGATTGTTAAATTAACCGTTAACCCTCATGTCCCTTTCCGCCTAGTTTTCCTTTCAATATTGTCTAACATCTCTCCAACACTTCAGGTTCGTGGAACTATTGGCAACTTTTTGATTGCTGTATTTTCTGTATTTCAAGGTATGTTTTTTCTGTCATGCTTCGATTTTCCATTCTGATAATGATAATGTAGAAGCAGCATTTTTACTGGTTACTTACTGTGACTCTGCTATTCTTACCGAAATCTGAACAGACCTGGACTTCAGCTTCCTTGAAATGAATCCATTTACATTGGTTAATGGAGAGCCATATCCACTGGACATGAGGGGTGAATTAGATGACACTGCTGCCTTCAAGAACTTTAAAAAGTACGATTACATACTTTGTACATGTTAAATGGCCTTTCAGATATGCGCGAAAGCTAACAATGTGTAATATTAACATGTATACTCTTTCAGGTGGGGTGATATTGAGTTTCCATTACCTTTTGGAAGAGTTTTGAGCTCGACAGAGAGCTTCATCCACACCCTGGATGATAAGGTCAATTTTTGTTTCAGTTATAAATGATTTATTATATAGTACCTCGCACTAAGTTCAAGTTTATAGTTTTGTTATATTTAAAAAACAATTCAGTTGGTGTTGCATACTTGCTACTCATATTTCATGCTTTTTATTTTAATGTGAAGCTGTTAACGAACCCTGCGACGTGTTTAATTGTAGTCACATAAGGAATATAAAGCACCTTGTTATCCATGTTTCATGATTGTTTGTAGTCACATAATTTCATGTTTCCTTCGCTGTACCAAATAGTTAATTTTCTGATTATCTTATGATACAGACGAGCGCATCACTGAAGTTCACTGTTTTGAACCAAAAAGGTCGCATCTGGACCATGGTTGCAGGAGGTGGTGCAAGTGTCATATATGCTGATACTGTAAGTGAATTATCCGTCCTTAATCGCTTTAGCACTATTACTTTGGGCCAGTTAATGAAGTGAGGACATTGAGAGTGATCAATGTATTCTGTAAAAGCAATTTTAACATTACCTTGAAACTTGGTAGGTTGGAGATTTAGGCTATGCATCTGAGCTTGGCAACTATGCAGAATACAGTGGGGCTCCAAATGAGGAGGAAGTATTGCAATATGCTAGGGTTGTTATTGACGTGAGTGTTTTTTACACTCATGATAAGATGCAATCATCTAAATGCATATCCAAGAGCTCATGTATTGTATTGCGCAGTGCGCAACAGCAGATCCTGATGGTCGAAAGAGAGCTCTTCTGATTGGAGGAGGCATAGCTAACTTCACAGATGTTGCTGCTACCTTCAATGGGATTATCCGTGCTTTAAGAGAGAAGGTGCAGTACCATCCTCTAATTTTGGCTGAAATTTTAAATTATTTTTTTATATTATATTCATCCATAGTCTGCCTTGTAAACTCATCTGGTGGTGCTAACTTTATAGGAAGCAAAACTGAAAGCTGCAAGGATGCACATTTTTGTTAGACGCGGCGGCCCTAATTATCAGACTGGCTTAGCTAGGATGCGAGCACTAGGAGAAGAGTTGGGTGTTCCCCTTGAGGTACATTTTTTGGATATACTCATAGAATGTGTTTAACAGATTAGCATGCTGGTTTAAGATATTGACAGAATCCAAACCACAACTTGTGTTGGAAGTCTGAGGAACAAGTACATTATGATACGTGCTAACTGCTAAGTACTGATTTGTGATGACTGTAGGTTTATGGACCTGAGGCCACAATGACTGGTATCTGCAAGCAAGCAATTGACTGCATAATGTCTACAGCCTGATGCCACAGTTCTTCAACATTCAACCAAAAAAAGTGATTGTTTCTGTAGAACTACGGAATGTCATGCATAAGCTTTTCTTGATTGTGAACCATGTTATGTTTCTGTTCCACAGTTTTAGATGCATTCTGATTGAATATTGACAGTGTTTAATAAATGTAACAGATTCTTATGAATTGTGTTCTGTTAGCAAATCCCTTTGCCTGTTTTTAATAAATACAAGAATGTTAAATAAATTCTTTCTGTGGGAAAACATTTATTTCAAGCATTAATATTGGAAGATGAAATGGCACTAATTCTACATTTTGTGACATCTGCTGGGCAGGAATAGTTTCTTGCTGCAAACCTACAGAACGTGATTTACTTAGAATATTCATGGCTCCTAATAATTAAATTTAAATCTTCATATGATTAATCTTATTTTGAAATATAAATATAATAATCGAAATTAAATTTGAGTTCTAATAAATTGTCACTATTTCCAGGTTATGCGTTCAATTTGGTAGATTGGGTTGGAAACACAAGACAGCTAATATATTTCTATTTTCCACATTTCTATTTCCGTTTTCCAGGCTGTATTGTGATTACTATTTAAACCAAAACACGGAGTCCCTCGTGATCCATCCGCATCGCATCTCGACTCTCCCTTTCCTTCACTCCATTTTTTTATTCTTCCATTTCCATTCATTTCTTTCTCGTACGCGTCGGATCCCATCGTTTTGTTTTCAGGTATTTTCTATCAACTCCGCCGCCGCTGGTTTCCATCCTCCGCCGCCCATTTTTGTCATTTTTTAAGTTTGTTAATTTAATTTGTTCCCTAGGGTTTTATTAACTGTTGATTTTTTATATATTTTGAATTTCCTTGAGATGCGAAATTGCAATGTTTTCTCTGATCTGACTGTTTATTATATTGTAGGAGTTTTGTGGTAGCTGAGTGATAGTTGTTGAAGAACTGGGGATTTTCGGCACTGCTTTGTGTACATCTTATAGTGTCGGTGGGAGCGACTGGGACGCTTTGTTATGGATCGAAGTAATTTGATTGAAGACGAATTTGTAGTTGATCTTGAAAGTGGAAGGAGAGGGAGGGAAAATGATGGATCTGGTTGTGTTGATGATCGCGCTAGTTTAGTGAATTATGATGCGGATAAGGTCCGGAATGTGGTAATTGACGTGAAGGTGGAAGGCTTAGTGGAGGAGAAACACAAGAAGACGAGTAATAAGAAGGCTTCCAAGCCACCTAGACCGCCAAGAGGTCCCTCGCTCGATGCAGCTGATCAGAAGTTTATCAGGGAGATAACTGAATTAACCATGTTGAAGCGGATTAGAACTGAGCGAATCAGGGCTTTGAAGAAAATGAAAGCTGCTAAGCAATCATCTTCTAGCAATAGCTTGTTTGCTACAATGTTTACCATTGTGTTTTGTTGTGTGATTCTTCTTCAAGGTAAAATTTCTAACATTTCTGCACTCTTAGCTTTAATTTCTTTTCATTGGGGTAACATTAGTACCTAGTTTTGTTTGCTGCCAATTGCTTTCTGTTAAGTACCTCTATGTCGCTGTCATCTTTATTGCACATTTCAAATCCTTCAAAGTGGGAGGCCTTGCCAGGACCAGATTGTGATTCTTCCAGTGATATTACTGGTCATTCAGTAACGCCAGGCCGTTCATTTTTGATATCCGATTTAAACAGCTACCAAAAACAATAAAGAATATGCAAGTTGCATTGTCCTTTTCCCACATTACAGGTCCTATCTAGCATGTCTGCATGTAAATACTAGTCTGTTCTGCATTAGTCGTTTCATATTTTTGGACGTTATATTTTTTGTTGCATTAGTTTGCGATCTGTTTCATGCTTTGCTGACTTCTTGTGCTCATGGTTGAATAATATATTGCTCAAACATTGTCTGCATAATCTATTTTTGATTGTAGCGCATCATCTATTATTGGTTTGTTATCTTTGTTTCTCCACTTGGTTCAATCTAACTCATTGAATTTTTGTGGTAGGTATTTCTAATAAAACTAGTTCACACGCACGCCTTGATGGGTCTCCTAGCTCGCTGGCCCCAGAACCTGGTCTAATTTCAGTTCAGTATGTTGGAAATGCTTTTGCAATAAATTCCAGCATGCTTGTATCTGGATCACCGAGGTAAACATTCCGGATCTCCATCCTTTCACTGGTTTCATGGTATTTAATTGCCTTAGCAACTTGATTGATTTAATAACTTATTACTATTACAGTGTCGTTGAGCAGGTATCCGGTCAGAACCCCATGAGGTAGCTAATAGTGTTTCCAGATGAAACGAACGGATCATAGTGAACCGGCAACACTCTCAGTTGCTGATTCTGTCTATAGTGCACAGCTGCAGAGTGAATAAAAGAGTGCTACTAGTTTTCATATAAACCATTCCATGTTTCGTCAGCTTGTTAATAATATACAGCTAAGTTAGCACTGTGTGCCAACAGATTGAGCCAATTGGTGTGTTCGGTTCATCTGATGGTTGTCAATTAGTTTCAGAAGCTAATTGATAAAACAGGAATTTTAAAGTTGAGCAATATGCCAATATCAGTATGTTGCATTTGGAATCAAATGGTATTTTACCCTATGTGTTTCTACATTTTTCTTAGAACGTAAAAACACTGCCTGGATAATGTCAGATTTGAAGCTATTGCACTGTGGAATCTGACAAGAGACTAGGGCTAAAAATTTGGTAAAAAAACTCGTGAAAAGCGTGGGAGTTAGAGCCAGTCACTGTCATCAACATTTTGTCACAGAGGTTTTCAGTACACGAATGTAAAATATAACAGGCTGTAGAGATTGAGGTGGTTGAACTTGAAATATTAAGTCTTAAATCATTCACATGTATTGTTTTGTACTCACTCCGTTTTTTGCCCACAAGTCTTAAATCTGCTTACAAGTGCATGTTGATCTTTAATCCCAATTGAGCAACCGCAGACAAGAACACATGTCAATGCATGTTACCAAGGTACACCAACTTCTGCCGACACTCTTGCTTGCCAGGTCCTTAACATTTCAGGGCCCTTGAAGAAAATATCATCGAGTCATGGACCCTCCTATACTTAAAGCTTATTTGATAAAAACAAAAACTTACGTTTAGTAAAAATGTCACTTACATGATTACATTCATCCATCATCAGGCATTGAACCTTAAAACCACCGGAGAATTCATAACCTTAAGGCCGTCGACGGAGGCTGTAACCTCAAAACACCAAACTTCAGACACACCACTCAATCAGATGAAAGTGAAATACAGATAGTTGTTAATCATGATGATCTTCAGCATATTACTTCATAACTCAATTTTTTTATGATACTGACAAAATCAAATTTCAATAATTTATATGGTGCAGCCGCAGAAAGCAAGGAAGAAGCAGAGCATGAAAACCAAAGCCAATGACTCAACCACAGTGATAACAGTCCAAACAAGCTATCCAAAAGGAGAAGTCCAACCAGCTGAAGCTGTTGAATCTCCATCCTGGTATCAAATATGACAAATCAAGCTCCGGCCATCGAAAACTAGGTAAAGAAGATAAAGATATCTCGAAAACCGGCCACCGAAAGGCGGAAGTAGACCATCCCCAACTCATCTGATCAGATATACAACACCAACAGTTGATGCTGAGGTTGGAGTTAGTTTGGTGTTGTATGATTTGACTTATAGGTGGCCAAATGCAACATTATTATGCTAATGAATGTGGTAGAGAATTACATTTTCGTACAAGTCACTATTAGGTTTATAAATGAATAATATATTCTTAAAAATCTGAAAATATGGTTTTATGAACAAGATTTGAAATAATAGATACGTGCAAATTAGGGTTACTTTTTTATAATAAATACATTTAGATTGACCCGTCTTTTGAATTTCAGCTTGTCAGTAGTTGCCATTTTCTTCAGTAAATCCTTAGCCACACTTATTTAATACTTCAAACAAAGTTAGATTTTAATAGCGGTTAAGGATCATATTGTATATCATAATCTGTTCATTTATGCATTTATGAAGTCTGCATAAATTTTTGATAATTTAATCGAGATTGAGTGACTGATCGCTAACCTTCAGGTAAATGAAGAACATGTTTCCAAAGAAAGATTTTTTTATTAGCATTGAAGTTTGTTTAACCCTCTAAAAATGAAAAAAACTTAATGAAAGATGAAATAATGATGATCAGGTACTCAGGCAGGCAATGCACACTCAGGTGGAAGTCCTTGTGGAAACCTCTTAACATCAGTGCAGTAATTATAAATCATGTATTTCTTCTGCAGCAACTTCATCTTCTCTTGGCTTGAATTGTCTAGACCTTGACTGAACCATGATAAGCTAGGACTGCTGTTTTTTGAGCCTTTGTTGCAGGATGATGATCCGGATGACCACACACATGCATCAGCCTTGTAGTTTTTGTATGAAGCAGTGAATGGTGCTTTGGACCAGTCTGTTTTAACTCTCCCACCTTGTGTTGCCCATTGTTCTGCATCCCATAAGGTTGAGTACATTCTCATTGCCTTGCTTTTTGGAAATGCCACCCCTATCGACTCTGAGTTTTTGAACTCCCTGATTGGCATATTGTCCACCAAAAATCTGCCAAGTAAACTCAAATAATCAGCATAAAATAAAAGTACATTTTTTGATCAAAAATTACCCTTCCTTCGGATGTACATAAATATTTTCTGGCAAATAACTGTTTGATTTGGTATAAACTTACACGATGCGTTGGGGATTCCAGAGGATGGTGTAAGTATGGAAATCTGCGGTGGGATCGAACCAAAGATGGAACTGCTGCTCTCTGGTCCCGTTTCCAAGAGTATAAACATTAGTGTGCAAAGTGTACGGCTGGCCGCTCACATTTCCCAAAAACTCAAAATCAATTTCATCATGCTGCGAGTCCTCCACTGAATGCAACTACATAATACATATTCACAACAAAACAGTTAGTCTCATTATATGGTCTAAAATATCTTTAGTAAATAATATCTGAGGTGATTAAGTTTCACTTACATAAAAGGTGGTGACAGTTCCTGCAGAGTTTCCAGGAACGAGCTTTATTTGCATTTCTATTTTGCCAAAGAGGTACCAGTCCTTAGACTGGAACCCGGAACCAGAGTTTTTATCAAGTGACAGAGTTAAAAGTTGTCCATTGTTGAGAATCTTGCCTCTTCCATCTCCCCAAGACAACTCCAAATGATCATTCATATTCGTGTCATTCTTATTACCGGCCGCAGCCAAATGGGGTAGGCCAACAAAAAGTACAAGAACAATAAGCCATGAAAAATAAGGTGGTAAAGAAATGGCCATAAGGTAAAAACAGATGTGTTATGAAGGTATGTCTTTGAGATACTTTTTTGTCCAAAGTTTGTGGCTTTTTTATAGTAAAAAAAATCTGTGGTTTTTTTGAAATGGTTTGGAATTTGGATACTGAAAGGGTGTGGGAGGGGCTGGTTCCAGTTGGCAAAGTAATCTCTAGAGTGATAAAAATAAGGATTTTTTACTAAAAACCACCCGTATGAAAGGGTGTTTTTCCAGGAAAATAAGTGATTTTTATTAAAAAAACCTAAAAACAATGCATATTTACTTTCTTTCATTCATGGCCTTCATAATTCCCTAGGTATGTGTTTATTATTAATCTTTTCTTGTTATTTGAGTTCATCTTATGGTGCAAGTAGAACATTGGGATTATGGGCTCTAATGGCCTATCGCTCACTCGAATTCGTCCTAATCATGATTTGGATATTTTACAGGTTTTATGGAACTGGAAAAAGTGAATTTGAATAAGATACAGACTGATACATCAAGTTTATAATGAGTGTCAAGAACCAAAATTCATGTACAAAGTCACAGGTTTTAGCATTGAAGAGGAAATGAGAAACATGTTTGGATTTGTTGTTTCTTGCACAAAATCTTAAATCTAAACCATATGCATACTTTTAAGATATTGATAGGAAGCCAGACAGAAATCCAGCACTTGATGAAGATGCAAAAAATGAGAATGTGTTTGGAAATAAATATTTTGATGATATAAACACAGCCAATGTGATAGGGCTTTGATCCATTTCCTTATCAGATGGACAACTGAGATATATCAAATTATGTATAAGAATAGATTTTCAACCTATAGACAGGTTCTCAAGAATCTGCTATTTTATGGCATTCTACTATTTCTAAGCTTCAGAAATTAATTGTTACGAGACATTTTCCGCGACATCATTCAAATATTGTCTTGTATTCGAATGGCACAGTGATAACTCAATATCCAGTAATACATTTGCTTATTAAGCTGAAACACACAATCGAATAAACATGACACTCATCGGAACAAAATACCATAGCCAGCTTATGGCGGTAGTCTTCGTCCCAGTCGCCCGTACACTCCCGGCAGCTGCAGAAAATGTAAATATGATCAGACATTTTGCAACAAAACAGGTTATGAAAATAATGATAACCAACTTACGGCATTGCGCAGAAGAATTCACGAAACTGTTACACAAGCAAAGAGTTCCTTCAGTATCAGTATCAAACCCACAAGTCCCACCGGACTTAACGCACTCTCCGCACCCGATCTCCGGGACACTGTAACTCAGCTTCATTCCATACTTCCAATCCAAAGGCCCAATGCCCTCAACCTCATCATAAACAGAAGTATAATGTGAACAATCCAAAACATTCAAACTCATAAACCTCAACGTATTGTACCTTGTGAAGCAACACGGCGTCGTTTTGTTCACAAAAAGATGAAAAACTCTAAACGAGTTGCAAGAAGCGTAAAGCTCGTCGCAAGAGTGGTTTGAGAGATTGAAGCAGAGTGAAGCGTAGTGGTTTAGAATCGGAGAGTCAACGGAACAGTTGACCAGGATGAAAACGGTGTCCGGAGAAGGCGGAACGACGGCGTATTGGATGTCGGTCATGGAGAATTGGTGGCGAGGTTGGAGGAGGGAGCATGTGGACATGGATGGGTCGTAGAGGGTTAGGGTTTTGGAATTGTAGTTGATGGATTGGACTTTGTATTGGCCGGAGGGAGTTTGGAAGAAGAGATCGGTGCTGCAGTTGAGCATGTGGCGGTACTGTGGTGCGCCGCAGCCGTCGTCGATGCCGAATGGGAAGTTGATTGGGATGTTGTTGCAGAATTTTTTGCAGGATTGGGATTGTATGGTGTTGAATTGAAGTGTTAGTAGAAGTAATTGCATTGCGATTAGTGTTTGCATTTTGTGGATTGAAATTTGGTTTCAAAAGTTAGGGTTTAGGGTTTTGAGGGAGCTAAGCAATTGATAATACGAAGCAGCTCCGCGATCAGCGTGAATTTTGAAGCATGGAGTAGTGGCGCGTATATGAGTGGGGATCCGAGGGTTGAATTTGGAGGTAAAGGTGAGCCTTTTGCTATTGACTTTTCATTAGTATGTTCTTTCTTTTGGCCTCAAAAGCGTCATCTGGTGCTGTAGATGCGTCTGATAGGTTTTCTTCTTCTTATAATTCGTT